>CM021543.1:13163465-13177389 GCA_010994315.2 Pisaster ochraceus | reverse complement strand
CCGATTTGAGTCGCGGTAACTTAACAATGTTAACTTAACAGGGACAAGAAGTCGAATGCGAATGCACCAGCCGGTAACTTAACGGACAGGGAGGGTGCCCTCTCGAGATCAAATTTGTCAACCTACGCGGCGTCCCTGGTAAGTTACCGGACACAGATTAATATAAAGTGCGAACAGCTGTTAAACTTACCGGCCCGGTAAGTTACCAGACCCAAAAGTTCAATGCGAACGCGGCTTTTACACAACGCGGATGAACGCACCTACATTGTGGGTCTCCCCCGCAATTTGGAGAGCCAGTTCGTTTGATCAGCCTCACTACATAGGCAGTGTGCACTATCGATACCTCTTGTCGTCACGTCACTAACCCTGACCAGAAACAAGCTTATTTAAAATCAATTGACGTACTAAAATCAATTGGATTGGATTGAATTTGATCATAGAGCTGGTCCTTGCTCTATGATTTGATCATCTGACAATGGGCACAATTACTCATCACTATCGCGACGCTATCGAGATTGTCAGGCACAAGACTGTTTTATTATACAACCACAAGACTTTGGCCATCAGTGACATCTGGTGAGAGGCGACCCATCATTCCACACACTTCAACACTCCTGACCTTCATCCGGTCCACACTTCATCTATCGAGCTGATCCCACTCCAGACATCTGCTGCAACATTATATAATAAATATGCTTCACTCCCAGTTTTAGAATCCAGCATTTTCCTGATAGCATTGAGCATTGTGGGAAAACATCGAAGAAAACATCAGCAGACGCACAGAAATTTCAAGCACGGTGGATTACCCAAAACCTCTAACCTCCACCAGTGCTTCACTATATGAAACATTACACTCATTCTTGAGAGGGGACGATAGCTATATAGCCTAGCTCTATTATTGTGTCTCTTCTAAGGGAAGCAGAGCACGTGCAGTCGCGAGTTTATATTGCCAAACTAGCAAACCAGTGATTGGCAAGACCACAAAACAAAAGAAAAAACCCAATTAATAAATTCATTCAATACAAGAATGCTGTCAAACTAAGCTAAACCCAATACAAAAAGTATGCACATTCTTGATCTTGTGCCAACGCAGTTTTGTGGTATACTCGAGCCACCCTTACAATGCATAATGTCATTATGGTGGACAAAACAAAAAACGGTCAATGGGCCGCATTTAAATTACACCAATGGGTGAATTAGTGCGCAAGGCATGCTGTGGCACAGCTCATCGCAACGAACGAGATCGGTCACTTATGGGAACAAGTTGGTGGAGATTGCCCAACGATAGGGGACCTACTGCTCGTGTGATGATGCAAACTTTCAAAAAGGGACGAGCAGCTCTGTGACTTTGCGCCTCTTGAGGGCTGCTTGAGCGCGCGCAGATCATGATCACGCCGCGAGTTGGGGTGGCAAAACTTACTGGTAGCCTTCACTTTATAAAAACACAAAACAAAAGAAAAACACACAATTGGCAAAATAATTTAGTACAATAATGCTGTCACATTACCCTCAGCACCTATCTGGGGCTCCTAAAATTCAAGCCCATCACATATTTTGAGTGAGCCTACACGTAAAATATAAGATAGGTAGGCTACTGTGCCGATGTAGAACACACAGGACACCATGAGGGCCGGCACTTTACCGTGAACGACTGAAGAAGCTTGCCCCGGCGCGGCGGTCTGGTTCAACTGCTGCAGTACGCCTTCTCTCTACTGACTTTGGCTCTGGCAGTGGGCGATTAGGTAACTACAAACAGCAAATGGTGTCCATTTTGTCCTCAACGACCATATTATCCGTAGTCACCCAGCCGCAATTTCAGGCACTGCCTCATGTTTGGAGTATAGTTTATGCACGTGATGCTCTTTTTATACATATTCGTATTTATATAGACTCGGATCGAGTCACTTCAATGTAACGAAAAACTCTAGAATGTCCCTGTACTGAACCAGAGCAGAGTGACCAGCAATAAAAAGACAAATTACAAGAGTATTACATTCCAAAATCAACCCACTTTCATTTCCAAACAATGGGAATATGTCTGGAATTTTTTTCTGAGTTCGAGTCTTGTTTGGATCCCCAATCATCTTTGCAGTCCAGTCGACTCAGCACTTGAGCTAGAGAATAGCGACAGCGTTGAGACTTACCATTTTGTAGAAAGTGAAGTATTTAAAAAAAAAAGTTAATTGATTAACAACAACAATTTGTTTTAACACCAAATAAAATGAAAATTTGATACAAAATTATGATACACTTTTATTTTGCTGTAAGAATATGATGAGAAAGTATACTAAGCTACCTAACAATTAAACAATTGAACCACTCTAAAAATAGAATCGTCCGGATCGTGATGTCAAAGTTCAAGTTGGGTCATCAATACTTGTTGCAGTGCAGTGCACAGACAACAGTGCGCGGTCGTCCAGGATTTAGGGATATACAAAATGGCACAAGAAACCGCCGAAATGTCCGGTGTTTTTGCTGGAATAGCTGGGAAACTTAGTATTGATGCAGGTAGCTTGGCCTACCTTTTGACCATCTTTTCGTGTAAGTGTTGTATCAATTTATTTCTCGTTTAGTCGATCAGGTTGTGTCCACACGTAACGTACGTACGTACGGACGCGGTACGGGACGTACGGGACGTGTACACTATACCAATGACTACACACCCCGCGCACATCCACCCTTCCTCCATGATCTACCTTATTCCATGATCGACACGTACACAAGTACCATCCGGAATTTTCCTAGTGAGTGGTAAAGCATATGGCCCATGGCGTTTAAAAAGATGATAGTAAAACCTCCAGGATCCAATTCTGATAGTACAGAACTAGGCTGACTTTACTGCCATGGTACCACCTAATAATCAAACATATAAAACATAAAATAAAATAAAAATGTTATAATAAAATAATAATAATAAATAACAGTGCTTAAGAAGACAATTGTACTATTTGACTGTTCAATCAAAAATAGTAACTACTATTAAATTATTACTTAGTATCAATCTAGTACGTTCATATGATGTGGGGCTGGTCCTAGGCCAATGCGGTTCGTTCCGTCTCCAGTTTGTGGAGATGACACCGGTCCAACTACCTCCTCTATCTAGCCCCATTAATTGTGCCAATAAGCTGGGGGAGGGAGTCAGCATACACTATTTATGGGGCTATGGTCCACCTAGTTGCAATAATCGTAACCCTCCCGTCGGGAGGATGGAGGGTTATCATTATTGCAAATATGGTTCACCATGTTAAAGTCTGCCCTAACTTTTCATTGCAACAAAACTAGCTTCAGTTTGGAACAGCACAACTAAAATAGCTGGTATTTACTGATATAGTGATTGGATATAGTGACAATGGTCTCTGGTACTAACTGACCATTGTTTTTACTGATATAGTGATTGGATAGTGACAATGGTCTCTGGTACTAACTGACCATTGTTTTTACTGATATAGTGATTGGATATAGTGAGAATGGTCTCTGGTACTAACTGACCATTGTTTTTTGGTTGTCTATTTTCAGGTTACCCTTTGATGTACATTTCAAGAACCTACTTACATGGCCATCCACCAATGATTAAACATGTCTACTTCATTGTCTGTAGCCTCACACTGGCTTTTTTTAACTTTGGTAAGACCAGAACATTTATTTTAGAGTATTGTGAAGTACATTTTTCTTTTTTAATCATGCAACATTTTCTTGTGCAACAATTACAACTTAAAATCGAATTACTTTAGCAATGCACATTTTAAAGAATTGAATTGGATAATTTTACATGAGCATTTTATTTCCGAGTTTTGAGCAGAGGGTGGGGTATATTGTCAAAGTCCATTTTATGTAGGCCCCCTAATTGTTAATTTTTTTAAAAATTTTAAATGAGTGAAAATTGAAAACGGCCCTTACTGATTGGTGGTGTCATAAAAATTTGCTTTGAGTTGGCTTTTGTCATTTAAAAATTATTACTTTATTCACTCAGGGTATGACATCATCTACTCTGTCATCTCAGTTTTACTGAACTATGCTCTGCTTGTCACTGTTGGGGGAAGTTCGTTGTCAGTGGCTATTTCATTTGCCCTCAACATGGTGAGTTTCAAACCTTTTACAATTCATTCTTCTAACAAAGGATCTTTTACCATTCCCACATTGATTTAGAATTTTGAAACCAATAGGAAAACACTTTTTTGTAGATGATATCATTGGTCCAAATTTAGAATAATTAATGTATATGTAGGATGTCCACAGACAGTTTACATGTACCATTGGGGGGCTATGGCTATGGCTATGGCTATGGCTACGGCTACGGCTATGGATGAAAGTATTGGACATCCTTGGCAACCTCTTTAGCAACAGTCTTAGCCGTAGCCATAGCTGCCAATTCAGAAACATCCTATGTTATAAGTAAACACTACGCTGTGTAAGTAAATGCAAATTATTTTATTTTTTGGGGGGTGGGGTGGGTTGGGAGGTGGGGGTACTTGATTCCCTCACCATACTGAGATACCTTTGTTGAGGTACACCCCATACTTGATGATGATGAGACGTCATACTGTATTAATCTTCACAATTTAATACACATTAGTTTAATTTCTTTTCCAGGGTTATCTTCTTACAGCTTACATTCTTGTATCCACTGATGGTTACGACATCAACTGGACCACACCCCACTGTATCCTGACCCTCAGGATGATCAGCATGGCTTTTGACCTTTATGATGGGAAGAGGGACGAGGTAAATGTGTAGGGTCAAATGAAATAGACTTGTATCAGTCTGCAACTGGAACATCCCAGGGACAGATTTTACAAAGAGATATCTTAAGATGAGTTTCACTATTACCATACTGAGCTATAGTGTGACATCATCGTGACATCATGCATAGCAATTAAGACTACAGTTCTCAAGATTGATCTGAGCTTTTGGTGTATTGAAGTAATTATGAATACTGAATTTTTCATTAAGGATAATGGGGCTTTAGAAAAATCTGCCCTTCCAGCCTCATTTTTGGTTACATTGACTTGATTGGGAGAAGAAAAAAATAGCCTCACAATGATTTGGGTGTAAACGCTATTCCTCCACACATGAAGTATGATTGTACTCCAATAACAACATGGTTTCCAATTCTTTCTCAAAAAGGCAAATCTGAGTTCCGAGCAAAAAGCATTGAATATCAAGACGACCCCCTCACTCTTAGAGCTCGCAGGCTACACCTACTTTACCGGGGGGTTCTTCGCCGGTCCCCAGTTCTCCATCCGACGATACCTTGAGTTCACCGCAGAAAAGCTCCTCGACAATGATAAGGGAGAACTGCCCAGTTGCATTGGACCAGCAATGAACCGATTTGCAGTGGGTGTCGTGTATGCAATATTGGAGACCATCCTAACACCCATGTTTAGCAATGACTATTTACAATCAGAAGAGTTTGCTGTAAGTATGTTAACAAACATTTTACTCAGAAAAAAGAACAAGTGTGCAAGTGAGATCAATTTAATCATAGTAACACTCTACTCATTTCATGATTACTCAGTCATTTGTTTGAATATCGACTTGAGATATCTAGAAAATTTACTGCAGTACCCATATAGAAATAAAAAAGTGATAATAAAACATATTTTGTTTTCACATTGTATTCCTTTTTGTAGGCTTCATCCTTCCCATATCAGATGTTTGCTGTAGTCATGTGGCATAAAGCAGTGTTCTTCAAGTACTGCACTGTCTTCCTGTTTGTAGTAAGATTGCTTTCATTACGTTAGAAAAAGTTCTAAAATGTTGTGTTTTTCAATTCATGCATCACCATGCTAAAACTGAACATTGTTTCATTGTTTCCTATTCGTCCTGTTATTAGTGCTTGTGCTGTTGGATGTGTCATGAAATAAACAAATACATAAATAAAATAAACAATTTAATAAGGTATATAAACAAATATACAAACAAATTGAAGTGGAGTTACTGTTAACTGTTACTGTTGTCCATAATATTAATGCGTTTTGTTCTCAATCAATCTACATTACTGATTTCTAGGAAGGTGCTTGCATAATGAGTGGTTTAGCCTACAACGGTAAGGACGAGAAGGGAAATGCATTGTGGGATGCGTGTGCCAGCATAAAGCCTCAAATGCTGGAAACTGCTACGAGTACAGCCCAGTATATCAAATCCTTCAATTTATCTACAAACACGTGGGTTGGAAGGTGAGTTCTTCAACAAAGCCATTTTTTGTTTTGTGGTAACGTGTGTATTCTGTGGGCGTAAGTTAAATAACTAAGGATGTTATGACAGGGAAAGGCTAGGGTTTATTCAATCTATTTTCTTGAAATAACATACCAAACATTAACATCTTGTTTTCTTTGAAATCAGGGAAGCAACTGTCCAGCAGATCAGCTGACTGTCCTTTTTGTCTTAAAATAATAGGGTTTTTAATGTGTTTAAAAAAAATGGAAAATCAACCAACACAAGGAATACAACGAAAATAAAAAATGAAAAAGAGCAGAGTATCTTATGGTACTGACCTTTTGCTATAAAGTGCAATTTGAAACTGTACATAGTTACAAGTGTTTGGCTATTTCCAATTACAAAGTTGAAGATGTCTCTTCAATGCCATCTCGGTGATCTAGTGGTAAGACCTCTGCTCTAAAATTGCAACCATTGTGGGTTCAAATTCCAACCAGGTAATATTCCTCCGGATTTTTTTCCACAGGACCCTGGAGAAAAACTGAGTATACATTGCTTAACACAGATCTATGTATGGGTAAAAACACAAACAATATTGTCTTGTATCCAATTTGTCTGCTGTAGGTATGTCTTCAAGCGTCTGAAGTTTCTGAACAATCGTTACATCTCTCAGACTGCAGCCGTCATGTTCTTAGCTGTATGGCATGGAATGTACATTGGATACTACATTTGTTTTGGTCTAGAGATATTTATCACGACTTGCGAGTTGTTTGTAAGTGTTCTGAAACCCATCCACAATCTACTTAAAAAAAGGATCTTACGACACTATCAACAACAGCATTGGATCCAATAGTGGTTATTGTGAATGCATCTTAAATGTTACAGTTACTTCTGTGTACAATCCACACAATGCACTCTGCATTCTCATTGTGTTCTTACACACCAGAGTTGGGTTATTACAATAGAATAACAATAGAACAATGGTTCCCCACAGGTTTTCTTTGTTCAAGTTGTACCCTTGAGAGTAATTCTTGGGATAAAGGAACAATATTGAAGTGCCCCACAAACCTATCCATAAGGTTGTGTTAACTTAACGCAATGGGACCCAATTTCATAGAGCTGCTAAAGCACAAACAGGATACCGCTCACAGTTGGTACATTTGACACAGTAGTTTGGCTGGTAACCTTATCTTGTTTGTATTACTTAATCAAAACACTTGTAACAGATGACAAATAATAAACTGGATTATTATTTGAATCCTTCAGGTACAAGATGCAGTGAAGCGAAGCCCTCCCTTAGCCAAGATTGTCAACAACCCATCCCTTAAGTTACCTCTCTTTATACTTCTCAAGTTTACTGCTTCATTATCTGTTGGTTACCCACTTGTTGCCTTTGTCCTTCTGCGCTGGAGAAGAGTACGATTGGTAAGTTTAGACAAGATCAAGTTGGTATAGCAGTACTTTCCTGTCCCATTGAGGTCCTGGTTCCAATGCTACCTTTGACTTGACATGTGGAGTTGTTGTTCAGTTCCTGAATACATGGGATTGACCCATCAGGAACTGAACCTAATGCAGCTAAAATTAACTTGTTACCTTCTTGTCACAGTAACCCTCTAGGCATGTGGCTTCAATGCAAGGCGCATTGAGAACTCAAGTCTCTTTTTTAGAAATAGATAATGAAGTAAAGAAAGAATAGAAGCAGCTTGTAAACCATTACAACGTGCTATGTAAAGGATGTTTGGATGTTTCCAAATAGTAGCAGCTTTTGTTTTTGTTTTTCAGGTGTACCAAGCTATGTGTCATCTTCCGACTCTGTTCTTCCTGGGGTTCCCATTTCTCTATCAGTTTCTCATCTTACCTTATCTTAAGAAACAAGAACGAGCTGCAAGAAAGGCTGCTGAGGCAGCCCAAGTCTCAAGGTTTGTATCTTACAAGTTGTGTACAGGGTTGACGTATGCCACACAATATAGTTGTGTTTAATTTAAACTAGGGTACCACGGTACCAGACTAGACTGCACATTGGGTTGTGTTGCATTTGGACCAAAAATGGCATCCACCAACCACATGACCAAAGAACTGGTCCCTCCATGTCGCAACTCTCTTGCCCAGCTCTGGTGCTGCGAGTTGTTTTTTACAATAATATGGAATAAAATTAAATGAATGAAGTCTTTGGACATGATGTATAAGTCTCAAATGAAATTTTCCATTTTTTTATTGTCTCCAATGACATAAATAAGAAAACAACTATTGTATCAAGTTCTGTGTGCAAGATACCTTTTTTGCAAGTGGAGTGATGTGGCAGAATTGTCTAGTTACCAGACTCAAGTTCTGATGTTATCAGAGTGTTGGTTTGGGTCCCAGTCATGATACTTGTATCTTTGAGCAAGACACTTGACCATAATTGCTTCATCCTTCAAATGTGATATGTGGGATGTTAAACTGTAGGTCCCATGTGTTGTGTAATGCTCATAACAGAACACAGTACACTTATCCTTAAGATAAAAATAATTAGTGGTATGAGTCGCCTGTTATAGTTTGGTAAAGTGTTGTTTAAGCACTGCGTGTTATCATTTCTGAAAGCTTTTAGATTTGATTGACATGCCAACTAAATATTTTCATTATTCCTTCATTTGAAGGAAACATTTATTTCACCCCTTGCTTGGGCTGTCTTCCATGCATATAACTTCCATTGTGGTGTCTTTGACTTACAGGGATGGAGAAAGTAATAAGACCGATTGATGTTATACTTTTAGAAAGAAAGAGGAAAGATGGAAGCTCAACTTGGTGACTATAAACTCTTTTAGTATCCATCCATCTTGTTTGTGTAAGATTGTCTCTTATTAATGCCTTGAATTTCATGTGACTGTAACTCTGTCGTGAAATGTCTGTATAAGGTCTTAAATGTTTTTATATACGCCTGGATAGTTACTGATTTAGCAAATTAAATAGATATTGTGATTAATGTATCTATTAAAAAATGTATTAGATGCAAAAGATGGGAGGAAAATATGCTAGTCTTGAAAAGCGTGTTGTTATTTGAAAGTATTTGTAAGTTTTGATGTAGAAACCCAATGGAACTTCGGACGAGGCTTGGTTTTTTTTTTATGTTAAGAAAGGTACCTCAGGTATGAAGAAAAGCCGTTAATAAACCAAAGCGTTTAATGTTTGTAAAGTATCCATTATTCAGTATTTTTATTATTACTGATACAAATACATTAGTAAAGAGCTAAAATAATAAAACAAGAGAAACAGTAAAATGGCTAAATGCACAAGTAAGAATATTGAAAAAATTATGAAACAAAAACAAAACAAAAACAAGCGCAACAGAAGATCTTTGTCATTTGTCCTATAGATGTGTAAACTGTGTACTTCAATACTCAAGATAATTGAATGATATTTATTAGATTTATAGTCAACATTTTTTCACAAAGATATCACACATTGAGGCAGCCTATTGTTATTCAATTGAGAACCTGAGGCCGCTCAACCAATGCACTTGAATACATATCACTGAATTGCTTTGCTGTGCACATTTGTGGTGTGTACATTTTTTGTAACATCTGAATTTGTGTATTTTTCTCAGAGTTATAAATCATGGTGCTTTAATTCATGTGAGGTTTTTTTTTATGTGTGATTTAAAAATAATTTGTAACATGTTATTTTTAATTTATAAGCTTTGCATTAATGTATCACCTTCACACTAAATACATGTACATAATTTTCCTTCATGGCAGTTAACCAAAAAGAAAATGCTCTACCTTATCTTGATTCAAAGAGATTAAGCACTTTACCAGAAGCTGAAGTGTGCCATCCAATAATGAGTGTAATACAAGGATAAAATGTTAATGCTGGAATGAGGTTGAAAAGTTCCCTATTGTTGATGTGATACTGAACATTTGGAATTATTGACATATTGAATGTTGTTGTGTGCTTAGATAAGATATCTATTGAAATATTAAATGATAAGAAATTTTTTCTGAAACACAAACCTGCCCCAAGGGAAATAATGTATTTCTCATTAAGTAAACAGTTAGAATAGCACCAAGTAAATAGAAGTAATAACAGATTTATCATAATATTTGAGGCTTAAGGTTCATACTTAACTAAAAAGTGAATACAAAGCCAATTTGTGTTACAACCAATCTGATTATCAGTACTGCTGTTGTCCAGTCGGGGCATAATATAATTCACTTTCCTTTCGCAATTCATGTGACATATTAACCAAACTTTACTGACTCCGGAGACTTCCTAGTTGCTAAGTTTTGCTACCAAGTTCCTCAAATTCAAATTATTTGCGACGTTTGTCAGCTCCTATAAATCTGTTCATCAACAATTTAGCAATTTGGTGCGTAGTTCTTTTGTCATGCCAGATAAAGTATTAGCAACACTGTTTTGAACTATGCAACTTGAACAATGGACAAGGGACCTAGAAAGGGGGAAAGACAGAGAAGAGGCTTTTATGGAATGAAGGGGCTAATTATAATAGTACACGGTATTCAAAATAGTAATAATAATAATGCCGAGGGTAGAAAGGTGCATGAGTTGCTGATGCATAAAGCCCTTGCCTCTCATCACTATGGCCCTGGTTTGATTCCAGGCTAAAGCCAAGTGAGTAGAGTTGTGCATTGGTTTTCTCCAATGCCATGACGGTTTTTCTCCGGGCCCTCCGGTTTTTCCCCCTTTGAAAAAATCAAAGCGTTTCAATCTCTGGCTGTGCTCCGAGGTCATATATACGGGTCAACGTGGCTGGCTGCCAGAGGCGCCCTTGCATGGCTACAGCTTGAACATGTTGTAACCGCGTCCTTCCCACTTCAGCTTCTCAGCTGCAAGTGAGGATGATTAGCCTCCCAAATTATTATTACTACAATTATTATTATTTAGCAAAAGGAAGAATTGTTTAATCACCTTTCTAACAGTGCAGGGGCTCAATTGATAATAGCCATAAGCAACCTGTCCTAACCAAAAAACACGGCACCAGCCAATGTAGTATGTCATTTACATTGTGGATCACTGGCTCACTGCTGTTTTTCTGCTTAGTAGATAATTGTGCTAAGCAATGTTTCCTGCTTTATAACAAAGTTTTATGATACTTGGTTCAGAAAAACCCTGTTTTTACTGATATCTCTGGCTGAATTGTGCAGGCTGCAAACTGTTAAGTACAGTAATTCATAGTTAATTAGTAGCTCAGTATGATGGACCTTGAACTTGTATTGTACATGGGTCGAATTCTCAAGTTATGTACAAAAGCTTGACGCATCATATTTCTCTGATAAAGTTTAAAGAAAGATTTTCACAGTGGAATATGAAACTCTTTGTCTCTGTTTTACTGACCGGGTGGAAAGTCATGCAAAGCACATGGTTTGCCTGTAACAGCCAGCCCTTACTCATCATGATGATGTCACTCTATAACAATGCACTTGTTAGCTGGCTCACTGCACACCTTTGTGCATGGTGGCACCAGAAGAAACCCCACATCCACAGTAAAGTCAAGCCAGGATTTGAACCCGTTGCCAAGCTATTCAGGTTGTATATCAAATGTTTAAGTTTCTTTTAGCAATTATTAACAATAACCTCAATAGTAGCATAGTACTGGTTGTTTTTCCTCAGTGTGTAAGGTCACAAACAATGGTTACAGGCTTCGTGGAATTAGGACCAGGGGTTGATTTCATCACAAAGAGCTAAGATTGATCTTAACTGTGTATCAATCTTAATTACTAAGCAAAGTGTGATGTCACAATACAAATCACCATGGCAATATTGACAACTCATCTTAAGATGAATCTCAGAGCTTTGTAAAATCGACCCCAGGCCTCATATTGCTTTAACACTGTACATTATTTGATGTAATAGCATACTACAAAATCTTACATTAAGGTTTACATTTTAATGATAGTGACTCTAAAAGTTCATACACATGATCTTACTTTACTTTGCATTTTTGGTACAAATCATGTTTAATCAAATCTTTTACACTGATTCTATTTTCTTCCATCTTGTATTTTTCTCTATGCCTGATGAGTCTATACTATTTTTCAAATGGTTTTGATTTGCAGTTTCTTATATTGTACTATATGACATTGTTGTATATTTTTAACTGTAGGTTATAATCAGTTATTTGTATTAAATGAGATGGTTTTTCTTGTATTTGAAACAAGGAAATGTGTCCCAATTTTGACTGAGTGAGTGGTGTATAAGACTTGATCAATTTCACAGAGCTGGTTAGCATGACCAACTGTTTCTTAGCGACAGTGAAATAGAACATATAGAATGTTGAGTGTGTCGTTGTCAGTGAGCATCTGCTTTGAAGCAATTCATGCTAAATGCCTTTTCAGCTGTATGGCAAATTCCAGCTTTTCCATTGGTTGAAATGGTTGATTTTGCCATACAGACATGTCACATGGTATTGATCCTCTATGTCCGTAGAGAGCGCCGTGTGAGCTCAGATGGCAAATGAGCTCAACCTTCCACACGTTTGATTTCTTTCTTCACATAGCAACTTTACGGGTTAGTATTTGTCATAGGTGTCTCGCTAACTTTTTGCTAAGCAGAGAAAGTTGTTATTATTTCTTACAAAGCAGCTCTATGAAGTTATACCCTCATCAGATGCTTGTATAACTTGACATGGTTGCTATTATGGCATGACAACCCAAATCCCAAAAGGAAACACACCTACTTTTACTGAGTTCATCGTTATTATGTCAGAGATTTTCTCTGCATTTGATTTCACATTCACATCAAGTTTAGTGAAGTTTTCTGATGCAAGGTTTACTTTACGCTTTTGAGATTATCCCCCTTCATTTCATAGTTGGGATTGTCAGGTCCTGTCGGGTCCTTTATGGGTTTGTATAAGTTTGATTTTATTATTTGCATCCCATTCATAGTAATCTTGAACCAAAGCAAGAAAATTACAGTTGGCAATTGAAAAAAAATTGGAACAGTGCACTTGATCTATTTAAACTTGATCCACAAAAGACTACCTTCCCATGACAATACAAACTAATAGTATAAATCTCAATGCAGACATGTTTGAATGCCATTTTAACCCTTTTGATTGATTGTACTTTCAGTGACAATTTCAAAAATGGTCTTGAAAGCTGTACAGGTGGCTCTGCCTTCAGTGTGTACCACAACGGATTGAAAGTTGTTGACCTTTGGGGTGGTTTTGCCGATACCGACGTCCGACAATTCTGGAAGGAGGACACCATGACTGTTGTATTTTCAGCTACCAAAGGTGATCTTATGTTTGTTTTCTTTTTATGTGTTTGACCATTCCCGTTTTAGGGGGATCAGTGTTATCTTTTATAGATTTGTTTATTTATTTATTTATTGATTATTATTATTATTGTTACTGTTATTACCAAGTATGCCTCATAAGTGACTTTAACCATTGTAGCACGCAAGCCTGAGGAAACCTTTAAACAAGGTTACTTGCATTGTAGACCAGAAACACTAGGCTAAACCTCTACTCTTCCCTGATAAGTGTTTTGGGTTCATTTACATGCAGTACCAATCTTAGGACATTGGACCCAATGGCTAAATGAGATATTAAGGTAAAGTGCCTTGCTTTAATGACAGTAGCAGGACTCAAACTCCTACTCTGCTGATCAGCAACATGAGAGCTTGAGTCCAGGGCTCTTAACCATTCAGCCACATGTGGGTGCAAGAGGTCTTTAAATGCACTTTGTACATGTTAGTTACAAACCTCTGAAAAAATGGCATGATCAAAAAAAGGAATCAGTCCTAGATTTATTTTGTTTGAGTGAGATGA
>CM021543.1:13110393-13133627 GCA_010994315.2 Pisaster ochraceus | reverse complement strand
TGTTATACCACAAAGACTCTTCACTGACCTTGAACCTTCTAGCAAGGAACTTATTCTTGATTTCGAGGTAGTTTCCTTTGCCCAGATCCACCTTGAAGGGCTCATTGATGATTGCGTAACACAGGTCATTCTGAATGTCCTGCCACCTGCCATAGCCGTGTCTGGTGATGACAATGGTTAAGGATCTTAAACTGTTTAAGATAGGTGCATGTCAGAAGTCTTGCCAATATTTTGGAATTCAACGTTGATGACAAAGTTTTGTTTCTAGTTCCCAAACCTAACAATTCTTCAACATCTTCTCTTTACAGGTATCATCATGCCAACTGATCACAGTGCTTGTCACTTTTTAGGGTTTTATTCCCAAAAAGATATAATAAAATAATTTGAAAAATAAATCAATGGTTGAGAGCTTTTCTGGGAATATAAGAATTGCTATTAAATATTGCACCAGTATTAAGGGAATATGACAAGCATGGTGAAAGTTTGATAAAGATCCTCAGTTGCAGAAAATCTAAGCCAACATTTGCAGGATGCCAGTCACAGATGGTACATGTGGAGTGGTAATTTGACTGGTAAACTTAACCTAGTAAGCATAATTTTGTTGTGGTTAGCTACTTTTTGTGTTTAAGCAGCTCTATGAATTTGGGCCCCTGGTCCGAAACTATAAAGGGCAAGAATCAAATCCAAAGCAATTCTTAATTAAAAAGGATACTTGACGATGCCACTGAGTAGCCAGAAGTCATGTTTACGATGCCAGATTTCACTAGCTCTCTCCCCCACACTCTTGGCTGCCCTCTCCTCATTCAGCCACAGTGTATGGAGTTCAGTGAAGCCACCATCTGCAATGTTGAACACAAACAGACGCTTCTCTTTCTTCTCTACCTTCTTCACCTCATCCTTCTTGTCTGATTTCTTTGTCTCGTCCTTGACTTCCATCACTTCCTCTACATCGTTGTCTTCCTCTTTCTCAGTTTTACTGTCTTTCTTAACATCTGAAGCATCTTTTGTGTCCTCTTTAGTGTCTTTGGCCTCAGCCTCCTTTACTTTCTCATCCTTGATGTCATCTTTTGTGTCTTCACTAATTTCCTTCTTGTCTGCTTCTGAACTCTTGTCTGCTTCTGAACTCTTGTCTGCTTCTGAACTTTTGTCTGCTTCTGAACTCTTGTCTGCTTCTAAACTCTTTTCCTGCTTCTCTGTGTCTTCCTTTACCTCAATAGCATCTTTCTTGTCTTCACCCTCATCTTTAGAGATCACCTTCTCTTTGTCTTCTTCTGTTTTATCCCCATTCAGTTTCTCCTCCTCTTTTATCTTCTCCTCGGGTTCTTCCTTCTCTCCTTCCTCTGACGGTTTCTCTGCGACCTTCTCTTGTTGTTTCTCTTCCGTGGCATCATCTTGGTCCGTCTCCATCTTCTCCTCACCTTTGTTCTTTGTGTCTTCATCTTCCTTGTGTTCTGTCAGGACAGATAATGTTCCCAAAGTGATTAAAGGTAATACTCCATGTTATAATGCGCCATACTAATGTAAGGCTGGTCATACTTTAATAATCATTTAGACATTTGTTTATGGTGAAATCATAGGTTTGTACTGACAAAACATAGACAGTTATCTCATTCGCAAATATCAGTGTGCAAGTGCACTTCACACCTTGTCCATTCAATATCTTTTGGATCTGATCAATGACCAACAAATTACACACCAAACAGCAGATAGGAGCCTTTTACAAAATGATGTATGTCAACATTACATCAAGCACGTATACATGACACCCCCCCCTGCATTCCTATTCAAGTGTTAACCCCCCTCTACAAATTCAAATCCAGATTGGTCTCTGTTCAATTTGAACCAACCTTTCTCTTCTGTGTCTAGCTTCTTATCTGCCGGCCTCTTATCTGTCGGCTCCTTCTCCTCCACAACTTCTTCTTCTTCTTTGTCAGCTTTCTTATCTCCATCCTCTTCTTTCTTGTCAACCTCCATTGGCTCATCTGCATCCTTCTTAGTCTTAATCTCCTGGTAGGAAATGAAAAACAATCTTAAGTACCAAGTTTTCTCAGTTCAGTAGGGTCTCTTCTTTTATCAAAACATGACATGGTGACACAAAACCTCTACCAAGAAAAGAGGAACAAATCCTATATGTAGAAACATTTAATAAACAACCATTTCAACTTAATCATGAAAATTCCTATAGCAAGAATGCATCATTCATTCTTGATTATTTCTAATAATAATAAGATGATATTAGTAATACAGCATTTATATCATGCAATATGGATCACAGATCCCTGGATGCGCTTCGCAATTTAAAAAAGGTTATAATACAAAGATACATTAGAGGCAATAAACACCAGACCAGCTGAATACAATGATTAAAAAATATAAAACACTTTCACAGACAAGGATAAACTTAGATCTTAAGAAAATGCAAGGGAAATGTTATAAAAACACATGACATAAAACACTAAATGTTCAGAAAAGTTACAAATCAAGAAATAGACCAACATGACTTAATTAAAAAACTCTTCAGCAGATAAAATGTAAAACATTAAAAACAATATCAGCAATTCACTCAAAACTAAGAAAATAAACACAACAGCAATGGCTTAAAACACAAGACCAGCTGTATGCAATGTTTTAAAATAATATAATGCAATTTCGGCGACAAGGTACATTTGTACTTGTACTCAAAAGAAAAGTGGCAAAAGTTACACAACAAGAAATACAAGAAACACTACTTAAAATTTGAAACCCCCGAGAAGAAAAAAACTGCTCATACAAACCTCTTCATCTGGTTTTGTTTTAGCATTATCCTCAGCAACTGTGGCCTTCTTGGACTCGGTGACAGCTGCATCTTTCTCCTTCACCTCAACCACACTGTCTGTGTCTTCCTGTTTAGAGTCTACGGTGGTAGCTGGTGATGCAGCAGTACCTGGTGTTGGAACAGGGGAATCAGTGCTGCCAGGGGTTGGTGCAGGAGAGGCTGTCCGAGACGACTTGCGGGAATCTGATTTGAAGTTGTCCATGACGGTGGAGGGGTTAGGGACGAGCTCCGGAACACTGATGTGGCCGTTAATGGGCTCAAATTCCAGCACCTAGGATGAGGCAATAATGAAGTTTTAAAAATTACAGAAATGATGTGGATGCCTTGCATATGACATCACAAGCTCAAACAGCGCCCTCACTGAGGTCAAAGAGAGATGACCTCAGGGATGGCTGGGTCAATGCAAGGGTCTATTGGGATATAACATCAAGTGGAAAATCAATTAATCAATTTGAATTTAGTATGGAAAGGGGCAGAAAAACATCATACTGCAACAGAAACTAAGCAATCGGGTGTATTTTTATAACTGCAAGAAAGATTGTATCTTTCTCTACAAATGTTTGGTCACTGCGTAATTGAGATTTCCATGGTGGCTAAGAAACTCAACATAAAATGTGATCAGAAGTTTATTGTATGTCTACTTTCATGGCTTCCCATCCATCAGGTTTGAATAACAGCCGTACTTTATAAAACAGACTTAACAACCCCTCTCTCCCCCAACCCACCCTGACCTTCAGGCAGGAGCCAAGTTGATATTATTTGTCTGTTTTACCTTCTTGCGTATGAGGCTCATCACTCCGATACGAGTCAGTACGTGTTGCCTTGACAACCCCTCCCTTGGAACTCCATCAGCGAATGTATCAGCCCCATCAGAACCCGGCTCACAAAGATGCCGCATGAAGAGCGCAACATACGCCCTATAGACACAACAAATAAATATCATCTTTACATAAACCAATTTACAGATATGAAACAATGTGGCCATATTAATAATAACAATAATAGCTAGTTCTTATGTAGAGCAATTTACAATAACGTATCAATGAGCTTGACATTAGTGCCCTGGTAACTGGGCCAATAACATTCCTGTAATCTTTCTCAGCTCCCTGGAGAGTATACGGCCACGAGCTGCCGTGGCATTCCGTGGCTTTTATACACAATATCAACCTCTACCCTCACATGTACCCCTTTTAGCCTGGGTAAAAGAGAAGCAATTATAGTAAAGCAAATGTCATGACTGGAACTTGAACCCACACCCTGATGACTTGATAACCACAGAACTTGAATCTGATGTGCTAAACTGCTGGACCATGCCACGTCACAGTATTCTGTTTAAACTTTTTATCTATGAGGGATGTACTTACTTGAAATGTTTCTCAGGTTTACCGCGTAGATCCCGGACCAACCACTGGGAATTGTAGGGATCCTGTGGAGGCATTCCCCATCGCATTATGGCATTCAAGAATGCCTTACGCTGGCGAGTGTTGAAACCAAGAACCTACAAAAACAACACGATTCAAATTCAAATCCAACTGTTTACATCATAGTCCATTTCTTTAAGTGTAGATTTGTTGGGGTTTGTCGGCCCTTGGCTCGATTCCACAAAGCACTCAGATTCATCTAAGATGATTCATCAGTATTACCAAAGTGATTAGCATTGTGACATAAGATGATTCATCAGTATTACCAAAGTGATTTGCATTGTGACATAACTGTTGAATTTGCAGATTTATTCACACTAAAGATCAATCCTAGCTCTTTCTGAAATCGAGTCCTGGAGCTTAACGTGATGGGGACACAATCCAGACACTAAGGTTTGCTGTGATTTGTGATGATACTGAAGTGTCTGGTCACTGCGTAACTGAGCTTTTCATAATGGAAAGTCAACTTAAATAATGACCAAGGATTACTGTGTGTCTGAATACATGGCGTATCATCCATTACATTGGATGATAGCTGTGCGAGAACAGACAATCAGGATCAACAAATTGCTAGCCCAACTTTCTTATCACTGACACTAAAAGACTACAAGTAACATCATCTCCTCATTCTATTATGTCTGTGCCTCCAAATATATTAAGTCCTAGCAAGCTAAGCACAAGTCTTGGCATATTGATTTTATGTAAAGTACAAATCTTGTAGTGATTAGAACTCTTGCTATCACACATTGGTGTAAGATAAAATCAAACAAACCATTCTTAATCCCCAATGCAATTATGACATCTATTAACTTGTTGCAATACCCGTTGAATTCAAAATGGCCTCTAGTCAGCGAGCACCCTCGGTGGTCTAGTGGTAAGATATCTGCTTCAGAATGAACAAGGTTGTGGGTTTGAATCCTACCAGAGAATTATGCCTGTGGACTTTTTCCACAGGACTTCGGAAAGCACCGAGTACACAATGCCTATCACACACCAGTGTATGGCAAAACAAAAATACAATCTAAAATGTTGAGTTATATGGGTAAATGGCAATCAAAATTCAGGCATAGTTTTACGTACCTCAATTGAACCAGCAACTCTTGCAAGGAGAGGTGGCAGCTTGTCTCTGTCTCTACGTCTTGGACGTACTAAGATGATGAGAAGAAACAAATCAAAGTCAAACTCAGTCAAAATTGTATCATTTACTTCTGCTACAATTGCAATCATGTATGTCTGCATAGGACTTGCCACATGGGAGCAATGGGAAATACACATGATTTTGCTTCACTTTTTGGTCCAATCCTAAATGATTTGTGTTCTAATAA
Organism: Pisaster ochraceus; assembly: GCA_010994315.2. Taxonomy (NCBI): domain Eukaryota; kingdom Metazoa; phylum Echinodermata; class Asteroidea; order Forcipulatida; family Asteriidae; genus Pisaster; species Pisaster ochraceus. The sequence continues at coordinate 13,128,066 of CM021543.1, read as the reverse complement.
TTATGACAGAAGCAAAGATGGACATTTTCAGTTGGGATTTCCTGAGTATGCGGCAAGTATAACCCTTGATTAATAACATATACAAATTATTAAACAAGACAAAAATGAATCTTGATAAAGTCTGTCAAACTCACATTCTGATTTCTCATCAAAGTCTTCATCATCTTCTTCGTTGTCCGAATGTGAGTAATCACTGTAATTGTCACTCATCTTGCTATCCCAACCTAAATGAGACCAAAATACTCATGCATTTTTAATCATGGAAATGAACCATCAATAAAGTCAGAATGGAACCAATAAAAACAATATAAAAAACTGGTACTAAATAATCATGTTTACTCTGATAAATATCCAGTCAATACAGCAGCAATAGTTCAAACATTATGGTAGTTAGTCCGCACAGCTACATTTTCCCGTAGCATATCAGACATTGGAAACAACATGAAGATCAATCTAGTGACTCAAGAGCTGCCAACTTTAGCCTCTTGCAATCAGGCAGATATTTAGAATTACATTCAACACAGTAGGGAGAAAAAAAGTTTCTATAATCAGGGAGATTTTTTAATTTGTTCATAAGAACGTGGAAAGATTGGATTATTTTCAGGGAACATTCTGCAGAATCAGGTAGAGTTGGCAGCTCTGGTGATTCACATCACACTGATCACATTATCAGATAACCTGGTTTTCCTCATGATTTTGATTACTCTATTTGTTGATAAAAATCCTCAGGAATAAACAACAGATTTCTGATAGCTGTTGATAATGTAACGTGAGTCACTGCGGAACTATCTTTAAGGTTCTATTACATCTGTGTCAATTTGGTGTCTTAACAGTTTATATGTTTCCTTACAAATCTGCCATGGAATTGAAGGTTTTGAAATACAGAACACGCTCCTTCCTGAAATGGAAAATCCTTGCCCCTTTCAGTCAACTTAAGACCCTCAACTTTCCCTCTTGGTTATCTTCCCTTATGATACAAGACACTTGTACAAGAAAGGAGTATTTATCGGATGAAAATCTACATGGGTACCATAACAATGACCAGTGGTACAGAAAATACAGCCCCCTTTTCCTACAGCCTTTTTCACTAGGGAGATGAGACTGCTTTTTTGCAAAGTAGCAGAAAAAACACAGACCAATCCCTAAAGACCGTTTCCCCAAATCGTTGCTTAACATTTTGGGGCGAGATTTTTGGATTGTAAATACCCTTTCCTCTCATTCCACCTGATTCATCCTGTCCAGCGTCATTATAGTTGACTTGCTTGCGAACACGTTTGCCTTTGCCCAGGGTGCGAGCAAGGTCTTCCTGTTGCTGTTCATAGTGGTGTCGTAGAAGCTTCTCCCAGTAGGCAGGGTCTGAAGGCTCTAACTCCTGCTTGATGACTTCTGTCTCAACTTCCGGCTAGAGTAGAAAGTGGTAATTTAAGAGCTTTGTATTCCAGAAATTTTGCAAAAAGGGAGAAACTATTTATTAAAACGGTTTTTTTATCAGAATTTCTTAGTGGCTCTTGCTTGTTACATTTGGAAAAAACAAAATATTTTCGGCCCAAGAGAAAACATGGGGGAAAAGGATTTGATTTCTGAATGTGTTAGGTTCTTGCTGGCTGTATTAAGGGGTTACTTTCTTACTCAACCAGTTTGTTGTTGTCAAGGTTAACAGATGGAATTTGGATAGAGTGAGTTTATCCCAAAAGCTTGTCTGGCCAAACCTTTATTAGGACACCAACATCTCTTAGTATCCCAACCTAATTATAGCCAGTTTGTACTCTATGTCCAAACCAATATCCAAATGTAAACAGAGATATACATTCAGATTCAAAAATCAGTAGGACAATTGAAGAGAGAAAAGAGTCAATGTCCGAGTATGTTAGTGTGGAGATGGGATGGGCTGATGCATGTCTTGGTACTCATATGGAATGTCTTGACCTGGTGGTCTAGTGCATCAGATTTAATTCTGGTGTTTCTAATCACCAGAGTGTGGTTTCAGGTGTCGGTCTTATCACTAGTGTCCTTAAAGTAAGAACCATTATTGCTTCATCCTTCAGATGGGGAGTAAAGTTGTTGGTCAAATGAGTTGTGTAATGAGCATAATAGAACCCAGTGCACTTATCGAAAAAAAAAAGGGTTTTCCCCATTGTTTTCTGATATTGTTTGATGCAGATTGCACTGTTATCACCTCATAAACCCTTACAAGGTGCTATATAGATGGGTCTCATGATTCAAAATTAGCATATCTGTTATTAGAATATTAAGTGCTTTGAGACGCCGGTAGATAAAGGGTTATATAAGAACTGAGTATACTATTGTATCATATTTCCCATGATCTGCATCTCAGGTGCATGTCTTAATGTCTTGCATCCCATCTTACCTCTTCCTCCTCCTCTTCTTCTTCCTTGATGACGTAACTAGCCACCTTGAAGGAGTTGAGGTAATCATCAGCCATGTCCTTCTGCTCAATACCCTCCTTAGTACGATCAAGGAGCTCATTGACAGAGCGATCATCCCATGTGATTGTTCCCTCATTGCCATCATCTGATTCATTCAATAAGTATAAAACACCAGTCAGAAACTCCAATCCATTTCAATGTCAACCAAACAATACCATGTCTCAATGAAGCAGTTTCAGCTACAGCTATGGCTGTTGAAGAATAAGATCTTTCAGCAATCGAGCCATAGCCACTACTAAAGACATTAATTCAGACAACTCCCAAGACTCATGGCAAAATAGTCTGGTGGCATTTTTACATATAACGAGAATCCAAAGTGAGGAATGCTTTTGAATGTTGGGAACATGACAATTGATGGTGCGAGTTCTCACCTTGTTTGAGTTCATCTTTGAAGAGTTCATCCGTGCCAAACTTGAGAATGTCATCCAATTCTTTCTTAGACATGGCTCCCTTGGCTGCAGATCCAAGACCTGGCCTGACTACAAGATGAGTCAACATCATCTTCTTCTTGGCAACCTGATAAAAAAAAAGACAAGATGAATTATTCTCTGTGTCTGTGTTTTATAGCTCTTCTAGCATTCTAGATGTTTCTCATTTGATAAATCAAAGTGAAAAATAAAAACGGTCAGCTGATCTCAGAGTTATGAATTCTACCAAGAAAAAATTAATTCATCTTTTCAGATTCATTACGCTTCTAAAAATTTCCCCCACAAAAAAGAAAAATAAGGATTACAAAGAAATACAAAAATAAAATTTTAATACGCAATCAATTCAACAAATTTTAAAACAAGATCAAATAAATGAACCCGTTTAAAACGCACCCTAACCCTCCTTCCACACACACAAAAAAAGTTATTGAGTTTGTTTGTTTGTTTGTTTGTGTGTTTGTTGCTTACCTGTGTGATTCTCTCCTCCACAGAGAACCTAGTGACGAATCGATAGATCATCACCTTGTTAGCTTGACCGATACGATGAGCTCTACTGAAAGCTTGGATATCATTATGAGGATTCCAATCTGAATCAAAGATGACCACTGTGTCTGCTGTGGCTAAATTAATACCCAGACCACCAGCTCTTGTAGACAGTAGAAAAACAAACTGCTCAGCTCCAGGTGCTGTCAAGACAAATTAGAGATCATTATTGAAATGAGTCTAGGAGCTTTAGAGCAAGATACTTTTAAGAATATCTGGGTTACATTAATTGCAATATCCATTGAGGAAAGATGCCTCAAGCCCCCTCCAGGCTCTACCTTCACCTACTCCAGCACCCAAGCCAGACTGACAACCCCTGAGTGAGCGAGACACTTCCCACAACTCGTCCTTATAAGCCATAGACCCAGTTGGAATCCAGCAGTCTCCTGACAATGTACAGATTATACTGTCCAAAACGTTGACTCCACCGGTTCCATCGGAACCACACATACTCAAACTACATACTCAAACTACATGATGCCTCATCTTACCATTAAATCTGTCAATGGCTTCTTGGCGCAGGCTACCAGTGACACCTCCATCAATTCGCTCATATTTATAACCGGTTCCCTCCAGGAAGTCTTCCAGAATGTCCAACATTTTTGTCATCTGTATCATCAGTTACAAGAACAAAATCTTAGAATCAATCCATTTCCTTGATTTGAAAGTGTCTTTTCATTTTGGTTTTAAATGAAAAACTGACTAGAGCAGGATTTGAACCAAAATAGCATTTGCAATAACGCAGTATCTTGCACAAAAATGCTGCATGCAAAAAACATATTTCGGCACATATTTGTTTTGTGTGTACATCTGGGCTATTTTAAGCAATGTTTTTTACACTGACACTGGCTTTAGTTTAAATCATGTGGACAATTTTGGTACATTTAACTGTTTATCTAGACTAAAATGTACACTATTTTCATCAATGATATTGTCATGAACAAAGTTTCCACTGGGATAAACCTGCAAGTGACATCCATCACAAAACAAACCTGTCCCATAAACTCTTTTACAAAAAATATATCCCCAATCTCTTACACTGTACCCACTCCCCCACCCTCACCCCTAAGTCCTTTTCTTGTCCAGACACAAACATACCTGAGAGAATATAAGAACTCTATGGTTGTCCTCTTTCAGTTTCTCCAGCATAGACTGCAGAAGGATGAGTTTCCCACAAGACTTAACTAGAGCTTTGGGCTCAAAGGCACCGTTTGCCAAACGCAAAGCTTCCTGTGAATGCATTAATAGAAAGAAATTTAACGAGTTAGCAAAAGTTATATCTTAAGACATAGGTTGTCAGTGTAAGGTCACAGATCTTCTCATGTATGCTTGTCGAACTAAATGTCTAAGTCCAGTGAATGCAGCCACTGCACTGTGTCCTGCTGACATTCAGACAGAGTACCATGACCGCCAGGAAGACACCTCCATGGGTGGGCTGGTAGCAGATACACTTATAACAGCATGAAGGTTACTAAGAAGGTGAGACTGTTGGAGGATATGGCAGGATCCTTTCCGAGGGGACAGTGATTAAAGGTATTATACAGGATTGGTACAGCTGACAAAATGGTTGTAGTTTTGTGTGATCAACCATATACATGAAATAACAAACCTGTGAAAACATGGGCATAATACATGGTGTGAGTAAGGAGAAAATAGTGGAAAACCATGCACAATTTTCAGCTTGTACACGATGTAAACATATATTTGCAGTTTTATTTTGTTGTTCGTTTAAATCTCAGGAAATTCAGTAAATGTTGGAAAAACTGTTTCTTGTGTTACCAGTTGGTTGCCTCGAACTTGCTCCTGAGATTTGCCTTGAGTGACAAGGCCCTCAGTCAGTAGGCAATGATACAAGTGAAGACATTTACCTGTGCGGCTGTTGGAAACAAGTAAGGATGATTGCAGCATTTCTTCAGATCCATCATGACGTTGAGCAGAGACACGTGATTCCCACCACCCTTGGCATTCAACGCTTCAAAATTCCTGGTCAGAATGTACTTGTAGTATTTCCTGTAATAAGAGAATATTTTCTTTTATAAACAATTTAGAAAAAACATAAACAACTTTTTTTTTACATTACTTGAAGGAGAGTTGCCCAATTTAGGGATCTGTGCCCCTTTTGCCCTCCCATTGTCAGCCTTGAAGTGCATTACCTTGTAAGCCCCTAACAATGGTTTTAGCATTAACTCTGACTGGCTGCAAGTGATTTTGCAAGCATGGGCTTTGACCGCAACCAGACCAAACAAAAGCCGTTTCCAAAATTCTGAAACATTAATACTTAAACTTTTAAAGAGAAACCTACTTCTGCATGGGACTGAGGTCAACTCTGACGATGAATTCACTCTTGGAAGGAATTCCTTTCAGGACATCTGCCTTGAGACGTCTCAACATGTGAGGACCCAACATGTCATGAAGCTTCTTAATCTGATCCTCTTTGGAGATATCCTCAAACTCATCCAAGAAAACTTGAAGATTACTGTGATTTAAACAGATCAAGTTATAACAGGGTTAGTCTGGATTACTTTCACTAACTAGCTAGCGGGATTTTTTGGTGGCTTGTCATTAATCTTAAGCTTTTCTTTCTTCCATAAGTTTAAAATTTTAATTTGAGACTATATTGTTAACAGTTTGTGAAGCTTGTGGTTTACATGTAGATATGAATAAGCCAACCAGTAGGCTGTTCATTGCTGTCATCAGAATTAGTATCAGTGCAAACTGAGGTTCAGACCCAGCGATCATGCTCAAATATTTACGACTTTGAAACTTACGAGAACTCTTCTTGGCTCATGAAGTTAAGCAAATGGAACAGTTCTTCTAGGTTGTTCTGCAGCGGGGTACCGGTTAGAAGCAGCTTGTGCCCAATGCTGTACTGAGACAAAATCCTGAAGAACTAAATGGGGAAAACACAAAAGATCATCAGTAACTTATTATCTCTAATTTACACCCCCTCCCCCTAACCTTTTAACTGGGCTAGATAGGCAAGCCATTATTAGTCAAACATTTCAGCATCATAGAATACATTTCACCATTTTAAAGTTATGTGACCATATAGAAAGCCCAATCTGACTTTGGCTACACCTATGTTGAATGATCTTGGACATTTCAGCATTCTGATCATAGCCATTGCCAAACCCATTACTTCAGACAAAGCCTCATGATATCAAAAACCATCTTGAACCAGTCAGTTGGGTTTGAAATGAACAAGGAACATTTTTAATGATTTCCCCAAAACAGAGCAAAACAAATTCCCTGAGGAAAAGCTAATAAGATCTTAAACTCATACCTTAGACTGATTATTCTTGAGTCTATGTGCTTCGTCTACTACCAGGACATCCCAGTCTACAGATTGCAGGGTGGTGTTATCAATTGTGACCAGCTCGTATGATGTAAGGAGGACGTGAAATTTAACTACACAGTCTTTCTTCATCTTGTAGGCTTTCTTGCCTCCACGCACGGCATCTTCCTCAAAGGAGAATTCATGCTCCCTGTAAATAATCACAACTTGTTAATTAAGAAACAGAAGTGCAGACAGGCAATTACAAGACGTGAGGCCAAGAGCACAAGGATTATTTAGTTTTGTTTGGCACTCAGACAAATAAAAGAAAAGGAAATGTGCTCAAAACTTCAATGCTAAAAATGCTTGATGTTCTAAGAGAGAGAAGAGTTAAAACAACAACTCTAGTTTATGAGCTTCGTCCAAGTTGAACTGGGAACAGCAGGTGATCTTCAGGAGAGCATCCAACTTTTTAAATGAGAGTACTGGGTTATAGAACATACATTTGGGAAACCATTTAAAGATGGTCATAATGATGGTCATAAGATGAACAGTAAGTGATTCCAACAAGTGCTCCATAACTTTCAAAATTCTGTGACCCACCCTTCTCTGGGTAATTGATAAAAACTTAAAATTTAAATAAATTAACTTAAAAATAGATAAACAAATATACTAAACCTGATGGTAGCTCGGCTGTCCTTGTCCCCGCAGTATGTCACCACATAGAAGTCTGGTGCCCAGAATTCAAACTCTCTCTCCCAATTGATGATGGTTGAAAGAGGTGCACTGATCAGAAATGGTCCCTTACTCAAACCCTGCCAGTGAATATAACAATCATGAAGAGTTAGAAATAAAATGCTATCAATGACAACACAGATAAACATGGATAATTTATATAAAAACTAAATCTGAACAATTTGTAAGAGGAAATAAAAACGACACTTGATATTACATTGAACAAACACTTCTTGCCAACACTCGTCCAGAAAAACAAATTCTTAAAGGCTTATTAAGAAATTTGTTTAAAACTTTTGAATGAAATAAGTAAAACTTGCAAGAATTTGTTAATCATTTTATTCTCCATCCAGTCTCCCCAGATTCAACCTTTTACCATTTAAGCAGATACAATAAGCACATGATAAAAACAAAGCATGAAGTTATTTACTTTCAGTCGTCTCAACCTGCCAGTCACAGTGATAGTGTTTGTCTACATACCTCTTTGTAGAGTGAGTACAAGAGGGCAATCGTCTGTATAGTCTTTCCTAGACCCATCTCATCAGCTAGGATACAGCTGAGCCGATGTGCCCATGAGTATCGCAACCAGTTCAACCCTTCTAGCTGGTAGTCATGCAGATTACCACCGCAGGCTGTGATGAACGCCGGCTGTTCCTCATACTTCTTCTTCGGCTATTAGAAATAGGGGAACAATTTTCTAATTATTATTCTTTCTAACTTGTCTTTGATGATCTTGCAGTTTGGTTTTGAGTGAAGGGTGTCTGAGACCAACTAACCCATGACAGATGTGAGCATGGCAAGTGCTTTACACCTTTATTATGGTACCAGTCTTTGACATGCTCCCTGACTCCAAGAGTGATACTGAATACTGATTTTCTTTTAAATCAGGAAAGGGGTCAGACTATTTTACCTTCCCAATCTCGGTTTGGTTACAATGCTTTGCGTGTTAAGTGCAATTGGGCCATGCAGGAACAAGCAGGTAGCAGTGAAGGGTTCGGTTAATCCTATAAGCATCTTGGTGTGTCAAGAGACACAAATAAAACCAGATCCAGGCCTGGAATCAATCACAAGAAATCACCACAATTGCCTCTTTCTTGTGCTGTGGCGTCTGTGTTAAGATTCAGTAGATTGCTTAACCCTTTCAAGAAAGAGTTTTGTTGACCAAAGCTGAGTAGTCTTTCCTTTATCTGAATCAGCAGCTCACTCAAAATCTTGACCCTTGAGCACACACATCCTCCAACATCAATACATATTGTCAAAGCTAACTTTGTTTCTTACTTACTGGTCTTCATTAAAAGTAGTCTGCTGGACAAATACTAATATCCCCCAACCTACCAACACAGAAGATACTAAGCGGTCCAGCTGGCCAACTCAAAGCTCAACAAGTATAAATAATATTGACCCTTGCACGCAATGGCTGTTCATATGGCTTCAAATATGAGCCTCGGTTAAGCCAATGTTGAAAATTAACCATTAGATATGGACCAGTGAAAAAGACACATTGGATTTTACAGAAATGATCTCATGACCACCCATTCATGATCACAATGTCCCCTGTATACCCAATGACCATTATTGTTGTAACTACCAATTATTTAACAGGGACCAGACTGCTTTCCCTTTAACCTCTGTTTGCAAGGAACTGGTTTGAATGTAAGAAGTATATGATGACCACACCACAAAATAGACGTCTGTGTTCCATACCGTTCCCATACTCACTAAAGACGATTTGAAGAAAAAACTGTAAAAGACGTACTATACAGGTGTAAGAATTAAACTAGGACACTAATTTTAGAAGATAGCTGAATTTTATGACGGCCTTTTGATCTATTACCCCTGGAGTTAAGATTTCAAGGAGCTTTTCGAAAAAAGTATCTTCAGCACTAGAGAAGTAGATTAAAGACCAAATCTGAAATTTCTCATCCTTAATAACAAGATAGGTATTTAATCTTATGAGAGGCTTGGGAAAGTTGCCCTTAGGCTGCAAATGCTTTATCGGTTCAGTCTTCAATCTGTTAATTCTCTTCCATACACAGTTATAAATCAAGTCGAAAACATTCATCGATAAAATATTCACATTAAAAAAAATATATATATTTCACAGCACTATTTTCAGGCAAAAGAATTCTTAAACACTGAAGTTAAAAATCAAAAAACACTGCAGCATTTAACAATGAAAGGAAGTAAAAGAAAATAACTCAACATAATGGAAAGAAATTGTTTAAAAAGCTACAGTATTTACATCCATGTTATAAATTGAGGTCTTTGTCAACACCATACAGGGAAACCTAAATAAACATGGTTATATTGATGATGGAGTAGCCTCTCACTTTAACCCATGTACTGAAAGCTGGGTCAGACATAATGACTTGGGCTGCATTGCAGATGGATTGCCAAAGAAACTGTCCATACTACACAGTAGTCCATAATGTCTTGAAGGCAGTGTCTGAACTGACATCATCAAGAGATTGCTGAAATGTCACTGCATTGGCACATGGCCAACCAATCCCAAAAGAGGCCCATTTGATAAGAGTCTGGTACTTCTACTGGTTAGAAATTCATTCCATTAAGTTTGAAGTATAAACTTTGAATATAAGTGGAGCTTTGCACCAAGTCTCAGTTCAAAGTTGTTATAAAAGGATATATTTTCATAAAAATTGTAATGAATTTTACAAATATTTTTATCAAACTAAGTTAAGATCAACCAAAAAATTACAGTGGCTTGGGCAGCTGCAAGTTTTATACCTTTATATGGGACAGTGCAGCAAGACGATCTTACTCGTAATTATAAGCAAACTTTAGCAGCATAGTGTGTGACCATAAACCCAAAGGTCCAATTGAAAAATGCAATGTGTTTGTTATTTTGGATTTGCATGCAGGTTGTTACACAGCTTACATACACTGCAGATGTATATAGTTAGAGTGCATTTTCTTGGCTACTATATCCTCTTTAGGTCAATTTCAAGGAGACATTCGTACACAAAGTAGAGTCTTCAGTCAGTCATGCAAAAAACTTAAAATTTACAAAGAGTTACTGAGAGTAGACTGATGGAATTGACAGCAGTTGACAACTTTTATCTGAAAAGACATTTTAGAGAGGACTGCTCCAACAAAATGAGGGCAAAACTGTGCAGTGATCGAAAATCATGATTTATCAAGGAATATTTTGTGGATTTCTTGTCACTGGACCTTGTTGATGACGCAGGAAGCCATGCAGTCATTAGAGTGTCAAACATTTATGGTCATATCTATTGATATTGTTCTCTGACTCTATGCTCATTTGGGGGGAACCAGTGAGGGGTGATTCAACATTTTCACAAGCGTACAGAGGCTACTCTCCTCCATCCCTGCCCCAAAACCCGACAAAGAGTGCATAAAGATGTTGACTTTAATTCCCAGGGGTCTGTTGGGGATATGTGTGGACTACATCCATTAACGCAGATCTTCAAATCCAGAATAGAGCTTGATATTAAGTCAATAGTGCACAAGTTCACAAGAGTGTTTTTTTTAAGTCGTCTGTTACTTAGAAAAAACCTTTCATGGGCAAACCATTTCTATGTAATGATCCACATTTTCATCACTCTGAAAAAGTTTAGTGTATGGTTTGTGTGCTTGTAAATATGTTGAACCACCTCAACACTTCAAGCCTGGAATTTCTTACCTTAATAAAATTCTTCCAAAATACAATAATCTCTGAAAGCTTTATAGAGGATGAATCTGGACCGGGACATGGACAATTTATAACATCAGATTATCAAAACTATTGCCTTAATTAGAATTTAGAATTTTAATGAGACAACAATTAACAAGGGAACTAAAACTTTTGACCAAGGACCACGAACATCTAAATACTAGCTGAGAAATTCCAGCCCTGAGATTGTGATTTCACAATGGAGACACTCAAAGAAGAAAACTACAACTTTACCCAAATGTTGTGGCTTTCAAAAATTAAATCCATAGGATTTTCTTGGAGGTAAATTATTACAACTTTTTATCAAGTGTATTCTTGTCAAGGGAAATTTGGCCATTCAAAATGCCTGTAAGTGTAACATCAGTGACAGAAGACAAAAAAGGGACTTTAAATGGGCAGAGTGCTATACACCAAGGGCAAAAAAAATAGGTCTAGGTTGCCTGAAGCCACTTGACAAACAAAAGTTGTAGTTTTCCTGCAGCATGCATTGATATATGCTTCTGTTATGTAACACAGACAACAGTAGAAAGCTAATGAAAACTAAAATGAAAGAAAAAAACAACAATGTCGTAAATACAGGCATATAGGTTGCTACTTGGTGGATGCGAGCCTTGCTATATGACAACCGAACATTTAACATAGTTCAATGGGAACTCACATCTACTTTAATTTCCTCTCTTTCTTCATCGTCATCTTCCTCCCGCCTTCGCTTGCCCTTTGTAGGGTGGGAGTAGGGGGAGGGGGGTTAGGGAGCAGGACCATGTTAAAGGTGCAATCCATCAAAAAAAAATTCAATCACCAAGTTTTGGGAGTCCGTGGGAGTTATTAAAGTTTTTATATACAGGGGGAAAATTAATCTTTTCAATGGCTTCAATGAGCTTTAAACCTGGGAAAGAGTGATTCTTTTAGTAAACTTATTTCATTTATTTTAATTTGAAAGGTTAGCAGTACTTTGCTGACCTCCCTTTAGAAAATAGTTTCCTGCAGTTCTAAAAACATCTGTTAACTATTTTCATAGGTTTTGAAAACGCAATTTTGAAATTACTTTGAACAAAGACACATAGTATACCACTGGGATAACAGATCACTAATATTGCCTGTGAGGACTTCTTGGCTTTTCAATATGGCAGAGTATGTTTACCTCCACTTTTCAGAAAATACCTGATTTTTCTGTTGTTGATTTGCAAGTGAGATGGAACTAGTACTAAAAACAAAATTCTACTGGTGTTTGTTGTCAATATCTTTACCTCTACGATCACCTTCAACGTTTATAGGTACTAGATAACTTGTCAGTGCATGTCTGTACTGATGACTTTGCTTTTGTTTCTTGGTTTTAACTTTTCCTTATACATAGCTACACCTAAACAAAGAAGTTGTTTTTACGTAACTAAATTACATAAAACCAAGTCATCTTGTTTGTTTCTATGGCAAAGTAAAAACTACACTATGAAATTAAAAAAGACATTACAAGCAAAGTTGTGGGATTAATTTAAAAACAGAAGTGCAACACCCTAACTGTCAGTCTGTCTACCAAGGATTATACTTTGTACAAAATACTTACATCTATTTTCTCCTTTTCTTCTTCTTCTTCTTCTTTTCTAGTTTTCTTGCTCTTTCCTTTCTTCTTCTTCCCACTCTTTGATTCTATGGGTGTGTGCATGTTTTTCCTGCAGAGGAAACACACATTGTTTGAATCAAGGTTCAAATTTCATAACGCTACTCACCAAGACAAACTTACATTCCAAATGAAAAATGTTACTCTATGAAATAAACATCAAATCCTACATACCTGTGAACAATGTCAAAAAAAGTTGCTAAGCACAACAGAATTATGCTTACTAGAAAAAGGTTGCCAGCAAAAATACCATTTCACATGTCCAAATTATAACTGGTATCCAACCTAGTTTTGCTCGTCAGAAAAACAATACGCATTTAAGCAGCTAAGCATTTAAGCTGTGTTTGGTAGGCAAGATTTGTCTATGCAAATAAAAGTCGAATAACGTGATATGATATTAAGCCCTGCTCGTGTTTGAACACTGGTTTAAATTACGACTGCCATAAACAATACATGAAACTTTGTATAATTATGAAAACTACAACACTGCCTTGCAAACAAAACTTTGTTCAGTATTTTCAGCTTTCAGCGATATGAAAAAGACACCACAGACGGATTGATGGATAACCTTACTTGTGGGAGTTGTAATATTCAATGTGTTTTGAACCATCAGGTATCTCTCTGATCAGATCTCCTTCTTCCCAGCTGCAGTTATCATACTGAAGAGAACGCCACTTGACTAAGTATAACGTCTTACCACTTCGATGGCGTACCTGCTTGTTAATGATCCTGGAAGATAATACAAGAATAGAAAGGTGATCATTACTTTCCCCTGCACCACTTGAGGAAAAATTTGCCATGAAAGTGCATGTAAACTTTTCAAGGAGTGTGTGTATCCCACTTCTTCTACCGAATTCCCATGACAATCTACTTGGAATCCATCCCCTGGTTTTACCTCTGGATCTGTAACCATTCAGGCTGAACACCATAGCGGTAGAACTTCTCCTCCAAGTTGATGTGATGCTCCTCAACTTCTTTCCCCTTGTTCCTCGTCTTAAGACGCCAATTACCGCCGTACGTCTCGCCATCCTCTAATGGCGGCGGTTCTTCCATGTCAAACTTACGGGTGTAGTTCCGGTAAAGAATGATGTGGAAAACTTCCATCTGAACAGAATTTTTAAAAACAACAAATGGATGAAGTATCTCCCATCAAAAAAACCTCCATCACTGTTAATTAATGATGACCAACACTTGTATCAAACAGATCCAGTTTGAACATAAAGTGAGACTTATCCCTTCAACTTCATGAAGTCACTCAACACAGAGTATCACATGACCACACACATCACACACATGTACACATTTCTCAAAACATAAAACTATTTATACCTGTAACTCTGTGACCCAGTCACAGTGCCAGTAGGACATGCCGTGAAATTTACAAAAGAACTCTCGAGTTGGTTTAAAGCCGGGCTCTTTCTTGGTTGGGCTTCCACATTCTGGGTCCAGGGGGTCAGTGTTGACCGGTGGGACAGTCCAACGCCATGTCAGTATCTTCTGAACTTTGCCCTTTGGTGGTTCACACTGTGAATGCAGAGAGGTTGAAATAAAAATAGTTTAGAAAAATTTGTTACAGATTCGTTAATTATTCTTTGTATGTATAGGTTTTATGATCGTTGTCAAGCAACAAAGGATTTTATGACCAAAGAACTTATCTGGTTTCTCCTTAAGAGGAGAGGGTATTTGGGGGGGGGCAGGTCAGGGGTGGTATGGGATACTTACTGAGCACCTAGGACAGACCCACTCTCCATCTGGTATCTCCTTAAGGGGAGGGTTAAGGCAGAAGATGTGATATGATGAAGGGCATTGATCACAGCATAGAAGTTCTCCTCCATCTTTACATACTCTGCAGAATTCCATGTGTTCATCTTGCTCCTCTTCCTGTACAGGAACACCTTCAGTCTCCTAAGGAACATATCAAGACACAAGTAATGCTTCATTCCTATTCATAATCACTCAAGTGTTAAAGCCCACTTGCTACTTCATGGGAATTGTGAAGCAATCAACTTTTCTTGCGCCACAATTGAAAAACAGCACCTACTGATTAATTGTGTCATCAAGTTTCACTTCACTTTTGCTATCGTGAGAAGTATGGACCGAGCTTACTTATTTTAAGCATACTTATTCTATTTTTCAAGAAATAACTCACAAGGGGATTTTGGGTTGAACAAGAAAAGTTTACAATTTAAAATAAAAAGTTGCAGCCTTTAATGATCCCTCTGCTGCTGCTTCCCAGGTTGTATCGTAAACTTGGGTGTGATCCCTGGCCATATGACAGTGACAGGTTGAATGCCTTCTGACTGGCACCCCAAACAAAGTGGTGACGAATAGGAAGACATACAACATCATGGCTTAGTTGGTAGAGCACCAGCACATTGATCCAGAGTTCGCACTTGAGTCAATTTTGTCTTTGTTCAACCCCAAACTATTTTGTTTCTCTCATCAATCCAAGACAGAAGAACAGGTACTTACACAGTGAGGACAACTCCATTTGCCTTCTGGTGCTGCGTCGAGTTCAGGATCCAGACAGACAAGATGATAGGCTCTATGGCAAGTATCACACAGAATGATTTCACCACCCTGCTGGCATACCTCACAGTAATCCTGATGGTCAGTCTAAACAATACAAATTAAAAACCATTTATAGATCCATAATTTGGGTAGATTCACATATGAAATTTTGTCATATAAATATGACTGGGCTTAATATTCTCCCGGACCCTTTAAAGATTGGGTGATGCTTTGATTCTCTGAACAATGCAGTTCAGAGAAAGGTTTGTACTCTCTTCTTGAAAGGGGTACAAACCTCCTTCCCTCCCTGCTGAAGGGGCACTACAGGAACAAATGTAAACTTCTACAGGGACTTGAAAGCAATGTGCACCATGACAAGCGTTGCCCTGGTCGTGGCCTTGGTACCCTTTCAAAATTGTCACGGTAAGTTTTTAGTTTTTTTTACTGGAAGTGTCCTTTTCAAAATGAAAATGACCTTGTTTTCTCAAAGATGAAACTCCAGGCCTGAGATATCACCAAGAAATATATGTCTGGATTATCTTTACCTCATAGCCATCCTCTTCTGACCCTTTCTTCTTTTTCTTTTTCTTCTTCTGTAGAATGGTCGGCTTGGGACGGGGTTTCTTCAATTTGCGTGCTGATGATCGGCTTGCTGAGCTGTCGGACTGAACAGAGGGGGCGCTCTTGGCTTCCTCATCCGAAAGATCACTAGGAATCTGATCACTGAAGTTACTTCCACTTTCACTCTGTAAAAAGTTATATGAAAATTAAATGTAATAGATAGAGGTCCACATGAATATTGGGCAATGATTAAAGAGGGTACTGTTAGTGGTGAAGAACAATCTATCAAAGTAAGATGTTGTCATTTTCAAAACAGTTTTTCTGAAATCAAGACAAAGACACACACAATAAAAGTGGACTGTATAAACGTCATTGTTACTTTATGCTGCTTAATGAACATTGCCTTTGAAGGCAACAAAGACAGATTGCCTTGGTGCCCCTGGTCATTGCCTTTGTGCCCTTTGATATTCCAGTAGAAATTTACAATTTCCTCACAGAGGTGCCATTTACAAAAGAGAAAACGCTTTGGTGCCTTGCCCTTTTTAAAGAGGCATCGGGCCTTAATGTATGCTGAGAAACTTACCGATGAGTGTGATTTTCTTTTTCTTCCTTGTCCGCCGATCTTGATCTTGAGAGGAGCAACCTTTCTCTTCTTGCCCTTAGATTTGTCCTTGCTTGCAGATTTACTCTTACCTAAAATAGGAAACAAATTACTTATTATCTAAAAATGTTTCTACCTTGGCAAAAGTGGACTTCAAAACATGTTGTCTACAACCCACCTTTGACCTCCTTGGCTTCTTTAGTCTCCTCCACATCAACATCCTTCTCAACTTCCTTGGTCTCCTTTACTTTGTCTTGCACTACTGGCTCCTTCACAGGTGTGGTCTCTTTGGGTGCCTCTGGTGAGGACATCAGAAGCTGAGGAGGTGGGGGCCTAGACATGCCCTTCTTTGGGTTACTGGCTGCAAACTCTGTCCAGAGGGATGCAAGAAGTGTTGTCATCTTGGTCGTTGGTAAGTTGGGAGCATTCTCGATGACCAAGGGGCGGACATGTTGGCAGAAGAGCTTGTAGTTGATGAGACTGTCATAATCTTCCTCCTGGTATTCCATCTCAAATTCCTCAATGCCAAATTCTCGCATCAATTGCAAGGAGCTCTTGGGTCCCATGTCTTTCTCCTTTTCCTGTAACCATAGTAACAATAACATGTAAATAGCCAAGGACTGGAAGAAAACCTACACAAGTATTATCCTGTCAACATTTAAATCATCTAAAAGTAACAACATAATGTCATAAACTATTTTAAACAAATATAAATTAAATCAAATTAAATAAGTAAGACAGACTTATAAAATTATCTTGTGACTGCTGCACTGAAGAGCTGGTCACTTTTATGTCAAACAATGACTCATAATTGCTTCATATTTTGGGTGATTGTGAATTTGTTGCTCTGATCTAAATTACAAGGCATTTTAACGAGACCAAATTTAGACACACTGCTCTGAAAATGACAGCATTTCAGCCAAGTTAGATGGAAATAATTGTTTATATGGCTGGCCTCAGTATGGAAAACATGATACTATGCAAACTTTCTCTTTAAAATTTTATAATTACTTAAAGATGTCAGTAAGTTAATCACCTTAGGAGAGGTATCCTTCTTTTTCTTGCTTTTATGTTTAAATATAATCTCTCCATCATCACTCAGAGGGGAATCACTCTCCTGAAAATACAATAGGAATAGCAATATGAAGCTGGAATATGAACAACGGCTTTGGCTCTGACTTCAACATGGCTGCTGAGGCAAGAAGCCAAAACCCAGCCTCGCTACCATGGGCAGCGCACCGTATTGATACCTCTCGTCACTAACCCC
>CM021543.1:13096238-13109393 GCA_010994315.2 Pisaster ochraceus | reverse complement strand
GGAAAAGATGGCGCGGCGAGATCGATCACCCCTGGGAACGAGGATGGCCAAAACCCATCTTATGCGTATCCGAATTGGCGGCTACAGCTATGGCTACGACTGTTGCCAAGTGCATGTTGCTAAGGACGTCCTATACTTCAACACAAGATGACGCGGAAATCTAGCTGTAGCCGCTTATTCAGACACGGACTTAGCGCAGAGTTTTGGCGGTAAGCACAGGGCCATGATGTTTCATGGTGAATCAGCAAGGAAGCCTCATAAAATAAAAAACGAATTCCTGAAAAATTCAAAATGCTGATGGACAACATTCTCTATGTAATTCCAAGCCAAATACAAACATATTGAACACAGAAAATGCATTGATGCTTTCTATGATGAAAGGATTCAGGCAGTGAGAAAGTACGTGGAGTAGAGTTCATATAAAAACTGTACATGGGACATTGGTATTAACTCACAATAGACACTTGGTGACCAGAGTCACCTAACTCAGTCATAGTGGGTACACGATGTAAACAAATCAAGCAAGCGACACTCAGTGTACATGGAAAATGCATTGCTGCTTCCCAGTGCTTTTGCCATAAGGTGGGAGAGCAGCCATGCTTTTTCCATGCACACTCAGCATCACTTGCTTGGTTTGTTTACAGTGTATGCCCACTATAAGTCGTGTGACTCCGGGCGTCGATCGTGTCTATTGACATTTGCAAAACAAAAATCTGAATTTCTTTTTTCTTAGTATTTGTCGTACATTTTCTAAGACTTGGATTTAACTAATAAAAGTATGCTATTAACCTCAAATCTCCAAAGATCAATTACTGGTTACCGTATCTAAATATTGACCCATTCACCTGACGTCATCATCACACTAATCTTGGTTGCACCATTTTGGGAGTCAATGTCCCCGTAGGTGTTAGTGAAGTGTGCAATTTAAGCAAAGCAGCATTTGCACGCTCACAGTCACCATCATATAAATGTTTGGGGCAATTTGACTCCCAAAGTGACAAGCACGACAGAGAGTAGCCACATTTAATTTTGGTGCAAGGGATCAACACAGTCTGTTTTTAAGAAGTACAATTTGTCTTGAAGTACAGTGCACAGCATCACGATTTTCCCCAGATATCCATAATTTTTTTTAAAAACTGTCAAATTTGAACAAAAAGAAAATTTTACATTCAACCGCAACTTATGTATCCAGATATGAATTGTTTTGTCATTAAGAGTCAAAACTGGCTGCCGGATTCAACATCTTTCAGTTCACATACAAAGCAACAACAAATAACTAACATTTTAAAATCAAAACTATTCTATTTTCATGTGTAGTTTTATGTTAATTTATAGTTTGCAAATTTCAAAGCATTTTGTACTGGAAACACACAAAACATTGTTTCACTAAATAAAAACAAACATTTTGCATGCAAACTTGATAAAAATAAATAATAATAATTAAATTACAGTTATTTCTTAAGGTCACTGGCAACCAAATGATAATTACACCCATAGAAAAAAAAGCATGAATTACAGAGAAAATATTTGGTCAAACCCCAAAACAGTCATGTCTGATGAGGAAGTGACAAATAAAAACACAGTCCAAACAGTATGAAAAACATGAACCTGAGTTGAGAAGTTACTCTTTACAAAATACTTTTCAAAAACACAAATAAAACAGTGACATTCTTACATGGATTGTGTGAGTTTTAAAACCCGTTTATATAAAGCAAACACACCAGTGGTATATAAAATGTGCGCCAAGATCGAAATCCGTCCACGCAAAAACAGTAACACTCACCCCTCCACTTTCCCTATCTGCCGACCGCTTGCGTTTCTTCGAAGATTTTCCCTCTTTTCGTTTCTCTTTTTTCGTTTTCTTGCTCTTTTTCTTCTTAGAAGGGGGTGAATCTTCCACTAGAAAATAAACACAGGCATCACAAATCAGCAAAACGGGGTTGATATGCTAGTAAAAAATAAGCCGGTTTTTTATTTCAACAAACTCTTTACCCCTTGATTCACACACACACACGCAATCAGTGAATGGCATTCATTCATTCATTGACAACGTGCGTGTAGAGTAGTGGGGGACCCACACACGAATAAATTATTCCGATAATTATGTGATCAGTGAAAAATCTTTCACATTTTTCGACGGGAAAGTTTCGTAAAAAATGTGGAAATTACACAGCTGTGGTGAGGGCAAGAACTATAGAGTAAAATGCCGTCAGGATTGAGTCCGGATTGATAAAGGGGAAATAGTTAATCTCGTTTGTAGTTCACGTTGTTTGGTGACGAATAACATGCATCGATTACGTTTGCGATGACCGATGGACCTTGACCACGATCAACTCAACGCAGCACCACATGGCTGCTCCAAAACAAAATTCAACATTTACGAAAACTCACAACAACTTTACACTTTCTCAGCCTAACCCATGCCTGGGGAACATCTACTCATCAAATGAATACAATCGCAAAGGAACATTTAGCTTTGGTTTTATTATTTTTTGCCGATTGCGATACCTCTCGGTGAAAACCAAATTGTTGTCGATATTCAAATAGGCGCGTTCATTTTTACCTGGATTGACATGCTCGCCTTCTGCGGGTGCACTCGGCCCATAATCAACAGAATCGTCCATTTCAAATGAGTTTTCTTCACCGTCCTCCTCGTTTCTGCCAACTCCTGGCATCATGCCGTGGGAGTTGAGAGGCTCCGTTGTGCCCAGAGAAAAAAAATCCCGGACGAAAAGAAAATTTGTGTTTGGTGTGCCAGTCCCTTTTGGACCGGAGAAGGTGCGAAGATGGCGCAGAACGGACAAAAAAAGACTCACCCCCACGACAAAAGGGTGGTAAAACGGCTACTGTGCATGCGCAGTTTGACGTCACAGATAAAGATACATCCCATATTAATAACCTCAAAACATCCCATAATAATCACCACTTAGTTAATCAGGGTGACACAAACCCAGGAAACAAAAAAATCACCTGGGGTGGGGAAAACCAGATGTGGACTTTCCAGAAAAGTGTCCCATGAAACTGCGGTGGAGGGGGCTGCTTTTGTGTATTTTGTGCATATCAATTAGGACCTTGTTCTTGTGCAAGGCACCCAGATGGAAATTTGCATAACTTCTCAAGCGGAAACGGGTAAAATTAATAATGTGAACACGCTGGGGGTTCGCATGGATTGGATCACTGTTTCTGTTCAAACAATTTTATTTGTAAAACAGAACCGTAGCCGGCGTTGTAGTTATCAAAAAATGCATCTCTGCTCAAAATCCCCGAAGACATCGGCAAGAAAACTGTCTTAATTAAGATGTTTTGGGATGTTTTTCTAGATACTTTTTAACTTTCTGTCCGGGTTTGAGTTTTTTGTGAACTTTGAGAAACTTGATTTCTTAAAAGAGGCGGTAATGGGTCAACGATTTGGAAAAACAACTTGACAATTTGTTTAACCTGCTAAAGTGTTCTGTTCCGAAACAACATCCCCCACACTGACACTTTGTAGCTGGATGGGTAATATTTTCTCTCCAAATTTTACCATTCTAAGCCTATATCATCGCAATGTTATTGATTTGAAATCTTATTTCTCACTTTAATAATTTTGCTATAGTTTCCAGACAAATTTGTTGATGAAAAAAGACGAGATCTAGAGCAAAATTAGTATAATCTCAAACATTTGTACTCAAAGTTTATCAACAACTGTTTGCCTGCCATTTAGACAAATTGCGGGTCATATGCCTAGGTAGATTTCGTCCAGTAGGCCTTGGCCTATTTCTCATATGTAAAATATTCCAATACAAACTTTCTGGAAGTTAATTTTAGAATTTGACTGATACAAGACTAAATTAACAGACTCTTGTAAATACTGCTGTGGACTGCTCCATTGGTATAAACTTCAAGGAGGCCCCGCCTCGCCTCGCCCGGGCTGATGAGTCAAACCACTTTTCAGTCGCAGCTGAGTTTCCCGTAGACATAAAATACAACGAGGAATGATATATGAGAAAGCATTTTAAACCAGCTTTGGTTAAAACTTTTTTTTTTAAATTAACATTAAGAATCATTTAGTAATGTTCGAGGTGTCTTCCTTTGTTAGCCTAAAAAGGGTTATTCAGTATATCTTCATATATAGGCCTATCCAACATTCATCCTTCGAATCAATAAATGTTGGTTTTTGAACAATTCTTTTTCACTATTTCTTTCTACTGGAAAAGGAAGTTTTGCTAGTCAGTTTTCCGACCCAAACGCTCGGTCCTGTCACGCCACCACTGGCTAGAACGAAAAATAATCTAGTAGCGAATCCAGAACAAATCATCCGCCGAGCGTCGAGGCTTTATTACGGCGACGCGATGGCAGTGTGCAACGCTCACTTATCCGCACCAAACCACAGAAGACACCACCAAAAGTGCTTGTGAAGCATTAAGCCAAATTTTATTTTTGAGTATATATACATATTTTTTTCTTTGTAAAGTAAACCTAAATGTGCTTCTTTTGGATGTACTTGGTGGTTTGTTTTTTTCGATGAGTGCTTGTAAATACAGGACTAAGTTTCAGCTTTGTAAACAAAATAAGTCCATGAGTGAAACACTCTTCCGAAGCCTGCGAGATAATAACTATTTTGTACTAATCAATTAAAATTACGAATGCAAGTTGAAACAAAACTTTGGGCTAGTTTTCGAAAGGGAGTTTGGTAGTTTCATAAAAAAAAGTTTTACAAGTTTAAGTTATATTCGGTAGCTTTTTATTAATTTAAAAAGTAATTTTGCCCATTTTCTTAGTTTCAAATTTTTCTTCAAGGTTTTCTCTGTTACGATGAGAATATAACAATAACATAAAATTATTGTTCATTTTCCTTTTTCTTTTTCAAAACACTATAATTGGGTCTACTTTCTGTTGCAAAGATTAAAACGAAACCGGTGTTAGGGTATGAACAATATGATACGAAGGTGAGGTAATGAAGTTCGTCTTCGGAGTGACTCACAGTTCCATTTAAGATTGGTAAACTTTAATATTTTTTGTAAGGTGCGCTTGTTTTGACGAATGTAATAATGCGTGAGGCATGCAGAGCGCCATGTTTCATGTAAGCTAGTAGTGAGCGTGTACGTGTATACAGCTAGCATACGCCAACGGGTCATGAGTGTGTCATCGTTAATTGGGCAAAAATGTCGCAATCCACTGGGCATGCGCAGATTGATTGGGCATTGTAGCATCCCATAATAATCACCCGTGGCATCCCATAATAGTTCTTTGCTTTAGCTCCTGCGTGGCACTCGATGATTTATGCATAATAAATAACCATATTGATTTCATTGAACAAACAAAGGAAACTTGTTGGGGAATGATCGTAAAATGAAAGTGGATTTCTTTTATGACGTGTTCTCCTGGGGGGGGGGGGAACTAATTAATAGATGACATAAATAGAATATTCCCTTATTCTGCTTGTTAGCAAAACATGAACATGATTTCTGAGACCATCTTCACAAACTCTTATGACTATATGATTTCCTTGGTTTCCATAGTTACGGACTGGAATAAGTCTCAAATGGCTATGCAGTACAGATTTAACATAATTTGAAATAAAAACAGGGGATTTTACTCACGAACTAGAGCATTTCGGAGCTTTGGTGTATTTTCCACTTCTGATTCTTTTGGTCAATTTTGTTTATCTGATGTTTTTTCAATAGTGTAACTTTAATACCGGTAATCTCTAAGCAAAAAGAAGGTTTAGGCCCTACGCCACATTATTTTGATTTTGTGAGGCATGTTTTAAATATATGCCAGGAACTTTTTAGAACATCTTTACACATAATAATGTTCCCCCAAATCGGATAGTTCCTTGATCACACTGACTAAATAGGATAGTGACGAAGATTAAATCATTTCATATTTTACTGAGCACGGAAAGCCGAAAGAAAACGTGTAATTCATTAGCTATATCGAATTGAAGATCACTCTTTGAATTTTGCCCAATTGAACAAACTATGATGCAATAGATTTTATCCCAAATCAATCGAAAAAGCACAAAATGTTGGAATTTTAAAACTAATAAAAGTAATGTACTTGGAGTAGATACATTCACGCGTTTATTTAAAAAAATATATATATATATCTATAAACAAAAACATAAATGTTTCCAATGCGTGTGTTGCCTGGGCCAGGATGAACTAAGCCGTTGTTCAGCCAGAAAGAAGGATTAAAGTTCTCGGTCGTCTAACTTTCACATTTTTTTCTGATACTTATTAATTCGGCAACTTATTAAAACCTTTTCGCTGTTGTGGTTGATAAAGATGACGATAAAACCAGTGCATATTATTCTTGGCAATTCAAATATATAGGTGCTTATAATCAACAGGATTGCATGCAAGATTGTCAGTGTTTTAATTGATTAATTTATTTCCTTTTCTTTTTTTTCTCTGGATATTGTACGAAATATTATCAACATTAAAACACTTGCAACGTCTACGTGAGGTCCCTCATACCCCCCCCCCCCCCCCCCCCCCCCCCCCGGTATGATGAACTGAACGGAGCAGTAGTTGCGAGACCATCGAGATGACGTCGCTCTGCAGCCCGAGTGCCAGCAGTTCGCTCCATTTTACTGGTAGCATCAAAGCCACCCACACACCGATGCTGCCCTGGCTTGGGTGTGTACACTTGATCTATAACTATACATAGGCTGTGTACACCAAACTCACGGAGGTCAGGATTGTCTCTGTCCAGAAAATCAGTTGAAGAATAAACTCTGGAAAACGTGTTTCATTTGCTGAACGTATACGCATAATAGCTCCTTTCAAGTTGCGCCGCTTAAAACGGGAGGTGAGCTGCCTAAAACGGAAGGTGGGTTCAAAATTCCCGTTGCCCAACTATTAACTCTACTTTAATAATATGCCATGCTACATATTGGACAACATATGTTATCCGTGGCACTTAGACACGTACTTTTAGAGCCTTACCAAGCTCACATATTCAGCTAAGAAGTTGTTATTGAAAAACTCGCAGGATATTATTTTGAAAACATTGACAAAGATAAGGATACCCCGAACCTGCATCCTATCTAACTTTAGACCGTGTGCCCTACACCAACACGTGCCGCGCCCCGCAACTCAGTCTCAATCACTCTTCTCAACAACTACTGCGTCAACAAAGGGGACAACTGTCAATCAGCGCAACTTTTATCGGTGAATTAATATATTTTGTTTTGTACTTTTGGTCCAACATGTGCTTTGCAGTCATTCAATTTGACAAGTTTTCAAGCTCTCCGCAAGTCCAGATTAATTTGTCACTTTGAGAAGTTCATTGCTGCTATAGACTGTGCAAGTCTCGTGCGTATTCGAACTTCAGGGACCAAGTTGAGATACTTTAGCGCAGTTTGTGGCTATGAACATTATATAATATTGAAATAAGTGAAAGTAAAACAAATTTAACAAATCAACAAAGAAAACCCGAAACTTGACCTCCGTTTCCGGGTACTTGTAAACAATTAATAATTGTACCTTACTGACGTTTATGTTATCATTAAACCTATGTATGGTTGCACAAATTCGGTCGTAATTGGCAAAATGGGCTGTCTAAAAAACAAGCATCTTCGTCCTAAGTTGTTATTATGTTTCAAATTATTTGTCAATATATTATGCTGTTACACAACATATTTGTTTATAGTGCACCGTAGACAAATATGTTGTGTAACTGCAGGGGATTTACAGGGTGAATCGGACGAGCTACGGTTCGTGAAAGATACATTTATCCCAATCGTCTACAACTTCTAATCAAACTAGTACTTCTGTTTGATAAAAGACTTTATAAAGTTGCATGCCATCTCCTTAACAACTAAAATGTGTACACATTTGTCCATCATCGAGTTAATGTAAACACATATTTAATAATAACTAGACCATCAAAAACATTTCTTTACATTCAATTATAATGGGGTGAGCTATTTCACAGACGAAACGTATTCTCCAGTAACAGTGGTCCGCCGGCAAAATGCCAGTAAAACTCATGAGGACCTGTCACAATTCACCCCAAGTGGTCCGACTGGCTAGTTTAGTGTTGGAAAGCATCCCTATTTCATTTGAAACAAGGACCAGTGTTAGGGCTGATGGACTAGTGGCATGTCAGGCTACCTGGTCCTGCTGGCCGGTCACTAAAACACCCTGCAAAACACTAACAAAACATTCAGACGGGATTGAATTGTTGACAGAGGGAGAATTACACACAATTTATGAAGTAGGGACTTGGTTTATTGATTTATCTTTGGCTCCAACCAAAACCTCGGTTTACATTAAAATAACTGAAAAGTATTGAAATCATCCATTGTGTTCTTTAAAGCAGAGTAGGGTCTCAGATGTGTGAGCTTTGTAAAGTTTAGTGACATGGCAATGCACACATGAATTGCCTTGAAGCAGAAAACTACACACAGCGTTATCAGAATTCTATTTCTAAAGATCTTATTCTTGTAGATTCTAGTATTTATACAGCTAGAATGGGTCAAAGGTTACAATCCAATGCATGGAGATTTGCTGGTGAGGCATATTTCTTTTATGAGACGTCACTATCAGGCCTGAAATTACAGGGAGGCCACAGAGGCCATGGCTCTGTGGTCCCTGGTCTTGACCTTAGCGCCCCTTCAAAAGTTTCCAATATACTCTAAGATTTTACAATGAAAGTGCCCTTTGCAAAATAAAAATGGTCTTGCCCTCTCAAAGAGGTAAATCCAGGCCTGCACTTTGAAGTATGTGGCTGGAAACATTTGAGAAATTCATCAACAGTGGAGTCAATTGAACAATGAAATGAGGTCTAGTAACCACGGCTAACCAATGGAATTTAGATTTGGGAACTAAATTGTTCATACAAAAATTATGACTTGGCTTTGGCTGGTAGAGAAGTGGTCCCTGATAACAGAGGTCAGGGCTCATTGCATATCAGGTCATAGGTTACTGAGTTCCTGTTGAGAATAGAGCAAGCAGACCTCCAGCAATGCTGACAGATACAACGTAGTTACTGAGGGTTGAAGTTAAGGATTATTAGAACAAAGGGTTACCAAGATTACAGTCCCTCTGAGTGTTTTAACCCTCCTACTGTCTGACCTTTCATTATCATGCACTGTGGTTTAGAATGATAGATAAACTATGCAGATATCACATTGTGAATGCATCTACACAGTACACACTCAACCCTCCGACTGTCTGACCATACATCATGCACTGTGGTTTAGAATGATAGATAAACTATGCCAGCTTGGAATGATATCATATGGTGAAATGCATATACACAGTACACAGTCAACCCTCCTACTGGCAGACCATTCAATATCATCCACTGTGGTTTTGAATCCTAGTTAAACTATGCAACACAAAATCTTCGGATTATTTTTAATGTTAAGCTTGATATTCAAATAGATATAAATCTCTTGTTGCTGTTTATAATTGTAATTCATGAGCAGTTCAGCCATTGGCTGCGATTTGAGTTATTTTTAATAAACAATTATGAAATGAAAGAAAAGGCAAATGATACCTAGTTATTTTCTTTGATAGATTTCAAATTATACTTGAATCTGCAAAGATAATTAATTATAGGCAAGTGTTAAACTCTGTTTAATTATTCCCAGGTTGTAGTTCAAAGGATACATTGAAGGATCAAATGACTTAAGAATGAAGAAGGACAGGACGAGTACCAGCAGCAGATAGAGGGCATTGTTGTAGAAGATCGCAAAGGTTGTTGCCTCGTAGTCAGCTACCTCATTCTTCTTCCACAGGATCCTGGAAGGGACAAGAATGGTATTTTGCTATTTTTTAAAGGCTTGTATAAAGCCTCAAAGAGCGCATTACATTGTCATTACCTCTATTAATTGGGCCCTAAGCATTCCTGAAACTATCTCAGCTCCTTTAGGAATATGTGGCACCGGCAGCCAAAATGGGCAGCCAAAATGGGCAGCCAAAATGGGCAGCCAAAATGGGCAGCCGAAATGGGAAGCCAAAATGGGCAGCCAAAATGGGCAGCCAAAATTTCTAAGACAGTATGTTGGGGAATAAGTTGGGTTTTTTCTTCTTCTCTTTCTCACGTTTACGCATTTGAGAATTCAAGATTTGTTCCGAGAGAAGAAACATGTATACACATTTGATTCATATGTGGTTATTTTATTTGTATATTTTATAAATGTATTATTTTGACATCACCATCGTATAGATACACTTTATCTTTTTGAACAGAGATTTCATTTTAAAACATGTAGTTGCAGCATCACCGGTCCCTCTGAGGGAAAACCAAGCTGGGTATCAATAACACATGGCTTCTTCTAGTGTGTGGCTGTATGTAGCAATGCATTTATCATTCACACTAGTACATAATGCACTAGTGTGCTGATTTGGGATTCTTTCATAGAGAACTGACCACACACACAACACTTACTGGTAAACAATGTTTTAACTCATTTGATGTTTGGTTTATTGTAGCTCTATTTTTGAAGTCAGTTTATTACAATAAATAAAATGTTTTTTTGCCCAGGATGAAGAATGAAAATTTAAATCTATAATAGAGAAAGTTATTCTCCAAAAATCACTTTAACGGCTAAAGGGTTGAACTTTGAAAATCATTATGTGTTTGACTTTTTTGACAGCATGTCGCCTAAATTTGCAAAAAATCACTGCATATTCGGCCTGGTATGGCGATAACACATCTGTGATAAGTTTCAAGTGTGAGAAAAGTTAGGTAAAATTGGCTTATTTTATCTCTTCGACTAGAAAAATGACAAACGAAAAAGTTTGAGGTTGGCTGCAAAAAAATTTTGACTGCAAAAAATTCCATGTCTCACTGGTTACCTTAAAGACAATATTTTTATTTGGCTACACCCTAAACTTGAACTAGTCCATTAACAATGACACCCTTTCTTGCATCTTACCTCTCGTCTTTCTCCTTGCGTGAGATCTTCTTGTTGTCATTATCAGTCAACTGTCTCATCACCTCTTTGGACACGGCATCCTCACGTTTTTGAGCGACCCTGAAAAAAGTCAGCATTTGCCTCATGGTTCTTATTCATCAAGGAATAAACTTAGTACTAGCATTTCAGGCCTGGACTTTCATCTTTGAGAGGGAAAGGCTATTTTCATTTTATGAAGGGCACTTCTATGAAAAACTTTTGAAGGGGCATCAAGGCCAAGACCAGGAGCAACACAGGCCATGGCATTGGGATTATTTCATCAATTCATGTTTTATATGGTTGTATCCTTCAAAACTATAAGAGAAAATTGCATAAGAATGACTAATATCACTAAAATATTATATTACGCAAACTCACTTGTGTTTCAGGACAAACTTGACGTTTCTGTAAGCAAAGGAGACAAGCCAAGTACTAATGATGGTCATAATACCAAATAGAATCGCCGACTGCACTAAGTCCATCTGATGCATACGCCAGAACACCCCTGTTAAATATGTGGAAAAAGAGAAAAATAAAGGCGTTAATAATAAAAAACATAACGAAGACCAAAGTCATCAATCATTCAAAATGTGCCTTGCCCTTTCCTTTCCTTTTACAAAAGGCACTGTAAATAGACTGTGCACGTCTTGCAGGTATTCAAACATTTTTGGAACCACTTTGGTCCCACAAACATTGCTTGGCCACGTGAAGGAAACTAACTTGTACACTATAATGGTAACACTATGTTTGAAAACGAGTGAGACTTGCACAGTCTATTGTGCTTGCACTGAACATGCGCAGTGACTGTTTTTGGAGACTTACACTATTTATTTCCCTCTGGAGCCACATGACAGAAAAAGAAAAAGCAAGCAGCCCACAGTAAAACCGTGCACTGCAGCAACGCTAAACAGACTAGCTAATGAGAATTAGCGCCTTTGAACAATTTTGGTTGATTTTGGCGCTATATAAATGTTTTCTGATTGATTGAATGATTGAATCAGAATCCCTAATCAGCATCAACTTTTGAAAACAACATGGCTATTGTACAAACACATGAAACATTTGTTATTGTGAACCAGCATTGCGCGCAGCATGCATGCCATTGATTATCAGCATACAGGCTTGCATGTTGGAAAGACCGCGCTGGTATGCTACACGCAATGCTGGTACACGATAACCAACAGTGAGTGTTTTTATACATGGAAGTGGCTGCTACCGGCCATTGATTACCAGCATACACTTGCATGCGGGACCAAACTGGTATGCTATGCTTAACATCTTTGTTGCTATTGTTTCAGGAAATCGAATCAGCGCCCATGATCATGCGCATCAGCAAACATTACTCCTAGAGCTATGTGAGGTTCATTCCGCTATCCGTATCGTCTCCACGAACCTCAGTGACATGTACAAAATCCTATGCGAAACTTTTTGCCCTTCACGTTTACGTGCCTACACATTTTTTTTGAAATCTGATCTTGGCAAAACTAGCCTGTATTTGTTCTTTGTGCTCTCTTTAAGCGTTGCGCTGGTCCAGCACACTTACTACTAGTAGTTTGATCTTTCCAACACGCAAGCCGTATGCTGGTAATCAATTGTATGCTGCGTGCAACGCTGGTCTCGATAACCAACGATAAATGTTTTTATACATGAACCATTGGTTCTCGTGGACCAGCGTTGCGCTCAGAATAACACTGACTACCAACGAAGCAGCTAGACCCAGTTACTGGGGCGCTGTACTCCTTTTTTCGAAATTTTGAATTCTTTTCATCTATCATATACCTGGCTAGTCAGGTGCCCTGCCTACGGCGTCCTTGCGGCAAGCGGTAGAGCATACTTGCAGTGCCCGCGACCAAGCTTTTAAAAACAGCAGTTTAAAAAACAACAGAAAACTTGAATCCTTGGCTACACGTCAGGACCCATGTTTTCTTCAGCTCACAGATTTAAGCTCACTGAAATATCTTTTTAAATTGTTATTTATTTAATCACCCAAAACACCAAAGTCAAGCTAAGACAGAGGTAAGTAAGTTAACACATTGAGGTGTTTAAACCGCCTCTATTTTTTAATCGCTGAGCTGAAGAAAACATGGGTCCTGACGTGCGGCCAAGGTCAAGGATTCAGGTTTCCTGTTGCTTGGCCACACAAGCGGGGCTACCACTGTACATGATCTATTGCTTGCCGTGACAACGCAGAAGGCAGGGCACCTGACTAGCTACTCCTAGAACTATTCGGTTCGTTCCGCTATCGTCTCCCCGACCCTCAT
>CM021543.1:13034219-13054327 GCA_010994315.2 Pisaster ochraceus | reverse complement strand
CCCCCCCATTAGCAAATGACTGTAAGGATTTGTCCAGAATCTGGATGCAAGTTGGCGTTATTGTTATTTTAAAATTTTGACACAATTGTTTGCCCATGATGGTTATGAGAACAAAGCGAATTGTCTACAGACCAGGAATCTACCTAAGAAAACAAAGAAGTTTTTTCTTTTCTTGATACAGAAATCCCTGACGGATTACGTCTTCATCATCTTTATTGTTCTCCTGGTTTTCTTCTTCATCTTCACGTTTTTCTTCGTGCCGGAGACCAAGAACAAGAGTTTTGAAGAGATAAGTGCCCTCTTTAAATCCAAGAACAGCTACCAGAAAGGGGAAGAAGGAGGAGTGAGTAACAAAGGATTGTCAGTTTCTGAAAATAACTAACTTTTATTCCTTTCCTAATTCCTTTGAAATTCTTCTCAAAAAATTCCAAGACCAAGGTCACCTGACTGTTTGAGACTGTTTTGATAAATACATACCTGGAGCTGTGAACAGGTGTTTGGCACTCGTAGCCATACACATGTTGGCGAACCAGCTTATGCAGGCACTAGTTTAGGTGTACCACAATCAATACTGGTACTCGATATAAAATATATTAGTGCGCCTACGTTGAGCATTGCATGCAATTTGACTCTTTGCGTGAAACAGAGCCTGAGGACAAAACAGGGATTTAAAATTGAGCCCTTCAAAAAAACCTACAAATTTTCCTACATTTTTGTAGAGTAGACAACGAGGTCTTAAACTGCTGCTTAAAACCTCACAGTGTTGTGGCCAACTGATAAAGGCTTAGTCCTGTATCGCACGGCTTCAAACCTGCCTGTTTTAAACAGCCGTTCTAAGACCTCGATGCAATTCTTTTATTTCCTTAATATGTCATGTGTTGTTTTGGGTGATTTTCTTTTAATCTGCTCTGCTCTATTAACTCTGCATGTTGGCTTGCACTTTAATTTAACGTTTTATGTTGATAACCATGCTCACCTTGCATGCTTACCCTCTTTGAATCAATAGAAAGCACATCATCAGTTGTAATTAGCAAACTGCATGTTGGCTTGCAATTTAATTTACTGATTTATTTCTGTCGATTATTGAGCCCTTAAGGTAAGGTACGGCGTTTTGTTTTGTTGGGCAAGTTGTCACCTTGCACTCTTTACTTTCTTTGAATCAAAAGAAGGTACAGCATTTTTTTACTTCAGAAACTGCTGTTTGCAATTCAATTCAAAATTGGGCAATTACAAAAGATATTTTGTTGTACTATTTTTTGTTTATCTAATGAATCAGATTACATTAATGTGTTCCTAAGAAAAAATTTGAAGAGGGAAGTCAGTACTTTGTGATGAGACAGAAAAAAAGTCTGGATACTGACAAACAAATGGAATATCTGCAATTATTAACTCTTAACATTGACTTTTTAATAAGGAAATTGCTCACATGTAATCAATGCTTGTACGTTTACCTTAACAGGGCTAACATGCTTGCTTGATGTTCTCTTACTTTGTCCTTTGTCTTCTTACCTTATAATTTTAATAAAGAATGTTTTTGGACAGTGCAAATACATGGACACTACTAAGTTGTTTTTATAGTATCTCATACTTTCTGTTTTGTTTGTGAAATATTGGAAAATTTGCCTGATGAATAATGCAAGATGTGATCAGGGTAGGGTAGGGGTGATTGTTGTATAGTAGAGGGGATGGGGTTAGATGGTGTTCAGTTTGTACAGACTATTTCATTGACCACTGTATTCCACACAAGGCATTCAATTTGTTTTTGACTTTGTGTACATAGGTAAGCCTGGGTAGGTATACAAATTCAAATCAGGGACCTAAAACAAACAAGTTCAATAGTGACGCTGGTTGGGTGAAGGTACCTAGTTGGAAAGTGGGTACAAAATTAATCGTAGCTGTTGCAAACAAAAGAGGGACAGTAAGAGGTCTCGAGCACACTGTGCACTGACTCCACAGTACACCCATAGAGTCTCACTCTGTTGTTAAATCCTATACATCATTTGTAGTGGCATGGGTGGCTTGTGCATAAAGCACTTGCCACTCACTAATGTGGCCCTGGTTTGATTCCTGGCTAAGGCCATAGTTCTCTCCTAGGCCACCAGGGTTGTTCTCCAGGCCCTCCGACTTTCCTCCTTCTGGAAAAATCACACACGTTTGATCTGTTGCTGTGCTCCATGGTCATAGTCACGGGTCAATGTGGCTGATGGCTGCCCAAAACCTAACCCTAACCCTACATGCTTGAGGCCAAACCACATTTTAGTCGGGTCCTTCACAATTCAGTATTACGGCAGTTTGTAAGTACATGTACATAGTCTGTACCAGATTCTACATAATGTATAGAGAATGGCAACAAGAAAATGTTCATGTAGATCCTTAAAATAAAAAGTACATTAAACAATTGTACATTAATAATACACATTTAAGAATTTTGTTGGAAATTTTTTGGACTAGATTAACAGAGCAAATTTATTCAAGACCTAAGTTGTGAAGAAAATGAAGGATTTTAAACATTTTTTACAATTATTTTTTATAAGGTAAATGTGTCAAAATTTATATTTAACAGTATTAATGCTGCACTTAATTACTTGTCTTTCTTTGGCTTATATGTTGTCAAATAACTAACTGCTCTATGTGCTGTTGTGATACTGATGCGGGTGGTTAACTATACTTACAAAAAGCACTGTGATTATACATCTACTGCTGTTTACTGTTAATCAACATGTGTATGTGGCTGTTTTATGTTTGAAATAAACTAGATCACTGTGTATACTGCATGCTTTCAAGCCAGTTCTTCTCTTCTCTTGCTGTTTTGTCAATTTCTTGCTTTCTAAATAGACCTTCTGAATGCAATTTGTTGTGCTGTTTGTGTGTGCATGTGTAGTTAATACATAGGCTGAGCATGGACTATTTAATTAACCCTCCTACTGTCTGACCATTTAATATACTCCACTGTGGTTTTGAATGATAGGTAAACTATACCAGCCTGCGATATATAGCATGTGTTGAATGCATCTAACCATTATACAGTCAACCTACTATCTGACCGTTCAATGTCATCCACATTTGTTTGAAATGATAGATAAACTATACCAGCCTGCAAAATGATACAATCTGGTCAAAGCATTGACACAGTACACAGGCAACCCTCCTACTATCTGACTATTCAATGTTATCCACTTTGGTTAAAATTGATAAACTGTACCAGTCTGCAATATGATATCATATGGTCCATGCATTGTCACAGTACACAGATAGTTCTGTGAACAGTTGTTCCACTACACAACCTGCAGAGTTGAATTGCTAAAAAGCGTTCGACAACTCTCTGGAAAAATGTTATTAAGAGTAGGAGTGCTTACCTTTGTTTATCAATTAAAAAGGTTTTTTTTTTTACATCTTATCAGAATGGCCAGTTTTGTACCACTGCTTATCACAGATATTGTGATTAAAACAATAATACTTCTGACTCAAAAAATATAATAAACATCATCATACACATTTGAAATTTCAAAACTTAAGTTTATTTTGTAATATTGGCGATGATTAAAATATGATAACAAAATTCCCTACATTACAATACATTGGGACCTCTGACAGTATTTGCACCGTATTGCAAAATAGTTTTGATCAAATACAAAAATTAATTCAGTAGTTACTATTTCAATTTCGATTATTAGACTTGAACCCAAAGTACTTTTTAGTAAACCGAGCAATCACTCTATATAAAGTACTGTTATTTTACTCTAAAAGACAAATTACAAAAGACTATAAGTACATGAAAAAGTGGCCAGATTTTGTCCTTCTAGCCTCATTTTGGTATCAAGGGTTTGAATCAGAGGCTGTTCCCAAAATAATGGCTTCAATGACTTTTGCTAAACACTGAAAGGCCCATTCCTCACTGTTGCTGTAGACAAGGCAATAGCTGTAGCCAAAGTCACTTGATGCAGTAGGCTGTGCTCAAAATAATGTCTTGGCTAGACACTAAAAGCCAATTGTTCTGTGTTGTTGCCTCAGCCATCGAACATAGCCGGCCTTAGCCAAAGCCAATTGTGCTTAATTTAAAGGCTTCTGCAGTGACTGCCTAGACACTGAAAAGCCCTTCTTCATTCTTGTTGCTGCAGCTATCGCCATAGCAATAGCCATAGCCAAAGTCACTTGATTCAGACACAGCCAGATAAAAGCCACCAACAAGGGACTTGTTTGTGTTTCACAGAGCAGAAACTGGTTCCTAGCCATTGACTATTGTTGTATTGTGGACGCTGCCACCAGTTCCCTGTTTATTAAATCTCCATGACAATACACTAAAGATTCTCTGCCTACATAATTGAGATACTATTTTAGAGTATTTACAAATCTAACATTACACAAAGGAAGCAAAGTACAACAAAAACAGATTATAATATTTACAGATATGAATTGGAAGGAAAGCATTGATAATGTTACAATTAAATGATTTGTCAGTTTGGGTTTTTATTATATATTTTTTGCATTGGGATTTTCTTGCATTGAATTACATTCTTTATCAGTAATATTGTAAAGCGTCAATAAAATATTACATAGAAATTTATTACGAGTTTTTTATTACTGCGTTAAAAAATTTCAGAGCACAATTTGCATTTAAAAGTAATTCTAAACTTAGAATTATAAATGTATCTGTAAGTTAGTTACAAAATTCAAACTCTTAAACATTCAAAGTTTTATAGAATTTATCTTTATATTGAGTGAATCATCACTGGGTCAACTAAATAGTTGTTATTGTTAACAACAAATAGTTGGGGACCCCCCCCCCCCCGAAAAAAAACCTGTTGAACTTCCTTACTGAAATTAAACCCAAACAAAAATATTAAGTCAACATTAATTATAGAAAACATTCCATCATAAACTCCACCCACATCACACAATTTCAGAAGCACTTTCCAATAACATGAAGCTGGTTATTCTAAGTGTTCACAAGGAAATGTTTAAGCTCTCGACTTGCTTTTTTTGTCTGCATTGTTATAAATGACAATTATTTCCTTTCTTAAGAATTGCTGTTGGACATTTACAGACCCATGAAAAAACATGGAAAGTGTTGACCAACCAACAGAAGGGCTTCTTTTGAACTGACAAAGTCTTACTTCCTGTCAAATTTTATATTTTGAATAACAAAGTTGTAACATTTTAAAGAACAAAACTAAGTAATTTCTAAGACAAAAGCCAGAGACATTCACACTTAAGGAATCGGCATAGCAAAGCATATCATGTAGTAGAAATTAATCTAAACTTAAATCAACTTGAGCGTAATACATAATAATTCTTTCTTTTGTAATAAGTTGCTAGTCTTGTAATTCACACAGTTGCATCAATGTGAAAACTCAAAATGGAGGAGGGATGGCTCTGAGAAGAGCCAGTGGTTTGGTTCTCCAGGTTTCAAAGAGTGTACACTGCTCTACCTTTTAGTCTAGTTTTAAGAATCACTCTCACATACACAGCAAAAACACCATGTGCTTAAAATGTACTGAATTGGATTGGTAGTATAACCTGTTGAAACAACTCTGAATATTGAATCCAGTGCAGACGTCCATCAGTCTCAGCCTGATTTTGTTAATTTTATGTTAACTGAGAAATATTTTGGAATATCATAACCTTGTTCTCTCAACCCCCTTAAAAAAAATTATTACAAGTGTATAACCTTCAAGCAATTACTAAATCAACTCAAATCAACAATTAAATTCAAGCATACATTTATTTTGCACTTACTTATTCCAACTGCACTTGTGAATCACCCTTTCTTTTTGGCCAGTTATCTATTGCCTGGTACCCTGTTGATCATTTGTCTCTAGCAACCCATCACCATGAGAGTTGGCAGCAGGTTACTGGAAGCCAAGTCCAGTGGCTATTTTCGGATTGCTAAAAAAGCTTATATTCTTCATCATTGTTGATGCATCCAGCAGCCGTAGCTAAAGTCACTGGATTTGGACACAACTTTAGTTAATTCCATAATGGAATTGGTGCACCATTATTAGGAGACTAATACTCTTTTCTCTAAATCGCTGGAGATTAAACATATCTACACATTAATGCAGCATCCAAATGTTGTTTCATTTTGTTACGAAAACACCATGATAAACAACAGAGAAATGTATAAAAAATATCTTCAAGTTGCAAACCTTGTTTTTTTGATACCTTAATCTTGATTTAATTTTATGCAAACAATTGACCAATTGAACGATAAAAAAGATGAGGTTCATTGTCAGGTTTCAGGTTGTTGTTTCCATTTAGATATCACTAAGTGATTGGACCCACACACAAGTGTGTAATGGCCACCAAGCGTGGAACTCTCCTTTGTTCATCTTTTTGTCCTGACAAACGTAGACCCCATTGTTTTCCTTTGTGATAGCAATCATGAACCTTTTGTTATAAGTCTTTGGTTTGAATATCGCTACAAGTACACGCACACCCACACAAACACACACAATTGTGATTCCTTTGTATTTTACTGTTTAATCTACTCTGACACAATTTTGGGGTCAGTTCAAAGCTGATCTCTTTTGTTGGAGCTTTGAAGTTCGTATTCGTTTCGGTTGATCTCGTCCTTCTTTCCAAAACTAGACGAGATGTCCTCAAATGTCCTGTTCTTTGTCTCAGGCACAAAGAAAAAGATGAAGATGGTACTTAAGATCAAGAAGGCCATGTAGACCAGGAATGTATATGCTCCGATGCCAGACTAGAAAATAAAGTTAAAAGAACCAGAAAGAAATGTTATGTACACAACATTTCAGTGACAAACTATTTTAAGGATGTGTGTGGCTGATTCCATCAATATCTTCAGAGCATTATGAAGTGGTAAATCCAATGAATTGGATTTGCATCTTGTAAAGATCTGGTTATGTACTTGAGTTAGTGGATCAAATTGCAAATCCACATGATGAATGCGTGGACCTAATGTGTGGATGCACACACTCATTAACTTGCAGTTATCCTTACATGTCTTTGTGTATATGTGAATATTGATTGCCATGGTGGAAAGATAAAGGCCCTACCTAAAAGATAACTAAAACGAGTGGATACTCCACTAAGGGGTGTGTGGATGTGAATTAGGAACAGTGGATATCCACAAAGTTCCTGATGGTCTTTGTTTGTTTCCTACTTATTACGGATAAAATGAAAATAGTTAGCGGGTAAGACAGCAGTTCTTTATCAAAATACAGTAATAACATCAACTTTCCACCATGCTGTTTGATAGCATGTATACACACATTCTGGATCAACCGATCTGACTTACCTGGATAAACTGGAAGGACAGACCAACAACAAAGTTGCACCACCAGTTGACTTGGACAGACAGAGACATGGCAGATGGGCGGGGACCCTGGGCCCACAACTCAGGGACAATCACAAAAGGGATAGGTCCTGGCAAAATCAAATTTGATTATTCAGTTAGATAAAGGACCCTATAAATGATTTCCCTTCTATAGAATCTAATGCTACACAAAATCAGTTGCTAGTCAAAAACATTGTTTGCTGCTCAGTGTTAGCATTCAGTGTGCACACAAGTTGTCCAGTCTAAATATTTCTAACTGTGGTGTGTCGTGGTCAAGCTCTAGTGTTCCTGATCAGCAAAGTGTGGGTTGGAGTCCCAGTCTTGTCACTTGTGTCCTTGAGCAAAATACTTTACCATGATTGCCTTGTCCCTCGGATGGAACAATAAGCTGTGCACTAGGATTGGTAGTGCACATAAAAGAACCCAGAACAACCATATTATTCATACCCGGAGTTTATCAGATCAAATAATATGTATCTCATTTACTTCTGCTGCTCCTTCATTGTGGAACAATTTACCAGATCTAATTAAACTTTCTCAATCACTGGCTTTGTTCAAAACTTCCCTCAAGACTCACCTAATGAGGGCAGCATAAACATTCCCCTCTACTGATGTGTTGCTGCACCATGAGCATCTTAAAGATCGATACTGGCGCATTAAAAATGCTCACTATTATTATCATTAACCCAAATCCAGTAGCACTAGGCCGAGTTAGGGTTGGAAAAGAAACTGATGTGGCACATCACTTACCAGGTCCAATGGCAAATGAAATAATATACAAGAAGATGAAGGTCAAGCTCAGCCATCTCATCCAATCAAATGAGCCCTGTCAATACAAACAAGAATACATGAATAATAAATGAGGGTCATTACTCATACTGGGGCTTCATCAGAGTTACAGTGGCTGGATGTATCGAGAGAGTTTTGACAACTTGCCGTTTTCGGTCTCAAAAACGCTGTGCGCACACGGGGTGCCAGACTAACAGCACATTTTGTTGTGCTGCATTTGGACTGAAAATGGCGTCCAGCAACAACACGACCAAAGAAAACGGGTCCTTCCATGTCATTGCTCTCTCAATACAAAGCTCTGGCTGGATGCAGCAATTAGAATTAATCTCTCTTTCCTGTCTATTCCTCTCCACTAATATAGGTGTCAATTAATTGAAAAAGGAAGTAAAATACATCAATTTAGATGATCAATCTATTGTTTTTTTTTCTTTACAGAGTTCAGAGTGTGACAGCAGTCCTGTGGATAGTAAGGTAGACCAAGGTGTTCAGTACAACGCCCTCAAATCAGATGAAGTTTAACAGAAAGGGGACTGCGTTGCAAACTGCGTTGTATGTGTGCTTTTCTCTGTGGGATGTGATGATGTGAGCAAGGTATAACTGACTTCATTCCAGCAAAGGCCTCTCCGTAGACATCATTTGTATATTAATTGACTGGCTTCCTTTTGTATTCTTGATTGCTGGTACATAACAGATATTCCTAGCACTAAGGCTAGACCTTACTGATAATTGTGGACAAAACTTCTGTAATTTTGTACAAAGTTTTGAAGCAGAGAGTATTAATTTGTCGGTGCCTGACAATGCAAGTAGAGAAATGTTAACAATATTCTTTTCAGAGTTTCTAAAGTAGAAAGTAACAAGTATTTTTATAAACCTTTTTGTTTTAAATAATACTGTAACTGTACAAGAGCCCTAAAACACATCTGGAATATTATGTGATGCCCCACACCAAAATCAGGCCTGTCTTAATCCAATATGAAAGTAGATATAAACAATAAAACTAACCTGTGACAATCTCATTTCAAAAGGTGGTTGTGTTTTTGAGAAATCAGGCTGTTCTAAAAATACCGAAATGCATTAACACTGAAAGTATTGATACAAAATACTACAAATGCCCCAAAGGAGATTTAAAAATGCACAATTGAATGGTTAAATATATAAAATAGCCCCCCCTCCTCTCCCCAAGTTATTTTTTTCCCCGCGGCTTGCCCCCTTCCTCAATTGAAAATGTCTGGTTACGCCACTGCTCTTTGGTCTAGTGGTAAGACTTCTGTCCTAGAATGGCAAAGGTTGTGGGTTCAATCTTATAAATCTACTTACACCTGCCATGAAGGGAAAGCCATACCACCATGCTTGGTTTGTACATGGTTTCTACCTCTATAATTTTGTTCATGTTGTTACCTAGTACCTCCTTGTTAGTTGTTGCCGGTCTCCATTGTTTATAAAATGTACTTACTCGATACTTTCTAGTTCTACAGGTATAGTAAAAATGACACGGTTCTCAATTCCCCGGGGAAAGCATGGTCCTGCGTGCCAATTTTGAACATTTTGAAATGTAGCAGGCTCCGGTGTAAATGATTTCTCATGGGAGGTGTGATACCTTTTGAGTCAGTGATTTGCCGAAATGCATTGCTTTTTGCAGTTATTTCTGATTTCAAGAATTTTTAGCAATTCTCAATTTTCCGGTTAAGAATTTGTCTGCATAAATAAATTTCAAAATTAGCTGAGGCTCAGTAAATGATTGTCACAATGGTGTGATACTTCCATTGATTTATTACTGTTGTCTTTAACTATGTCGGTGGTAGATATCTACATAAGACGATTCATGATAATAGTTATTATTTGTAGAGTAACTGTAATGTTTTTTTGTATTCTACTGACAAGATGCTGCAAGGTGTGTAGACCTTGTTCATATGATGCCTCCAGTCTAAAGTGTTCCTAGATCTCTATGTAATAAAGTTGCAAACCAGCCGCAATTTCATGGCTCTGCCTACTATGGAATTCTGAGCTTAGTCGCCATTCAATTACAGGGTAAGCTCCAAACTTCTGTGCTAGCTGTAAGCGAAGAATGCCCAAGTAACATGAATCAAAGCCATTGGTTTGCTTATGATGAGAGCCTAGGCATTTGGCCAATTGTCCCACTCTGCGTGCTGTGCATACACAATTGCGTGTTTTTATAGACCCTTTGCATGACGCACAAAGCTGCTGGTACACTAAGGACATGCGTACATTTTACGCACCGATAGCAGCTGCTGTCCAATGATCTGCTTCCTTTTGCCTCAGTGAGGGCGCTGTTTAAGAGTGTGATGTCATATGCAAGGG
Organism: Pisaster ochraceus; assembly: GCA_010994315.2. Lineage (NCBI taxonomy): Eukaryota > Metazoa > Echinodermata > Asteroidea > Forcipulatida > Asteriidae > Pisaster > Pisaster ochraceus. The sequence goes on along the minus strand of CM021543.1, from coordinate 13,043,919 downwards.
GTCTATTGTTTCGTGCTTGTTTGTACTTTGACGGTTGCACCTGGATGATATCATGGTATGAGGTCCACTGAGAAACTTAAATTATTGTTTAACTTAAACAGACCATGCAGGGTTACACTCCCTGGTTGATGTTTTTCTTGACCAAAACAAAATCAGGTTTCTGTTGGTAATTATTTTTTGTATAGTTTGATTGTATTTTTCCGTATACATGTAGTTCCCAGTCAACAGTACAAGTTTGAAGGATTTTGTAGTTTTGAGGTGTTAAGAAAGGGTAGGCCTAGGATATTTCCAGGTTTTAGGATGTTTTTAGAGACGGTCAGTTACATTCCAGGGTAAACAGACAGACTGGTCGTGTCCAAACCTCTAGTTTGTCCAGTAGACAGAGACTATGAAAGTCAAGATTTAGGGTCTAGTGTATAAATAACCCTTGAATTTCAGAGATGGTGTTTAAAATCAAGAAGCCACCTTGCTACTTTTGAAAGATTTATAGAAACTAACCTGAAGATTGAGGGATACTGTCAGTAACCCAGTGAAGAGAACCATCAATCCAAAGGGGTAGAGCAGCAAGATGCGACGTCCCACACGTTCAACAATGAACACCTTGACATGACATGAAGAAATTAAAAAACATCAACATTGCTGCAGATCCTGATTTAATGACTGGTGTTTTCTTGTTCCTTGTGTGTGGTTTTACAGGAGTTTGTCTGCCCAGTTTGTATTTCTGTTAAACACCTTTTAAATTTGGATGACCCCAATGTGGCTGTTTTTTTATTTATTTTAGAGGTACCATCTGATGTATAGTTCCTGGAGGCCTTGCACACTCGTTTGTGTGTTTCATGGCCACGTGGATTAGTGCATCAGACTCTGATGGCTAATCTATCAGAGTGTGGGTTGGAATCCCGGTCAGTACGCTCGTGTCCTTGAGCAAGACACTTGACTACTGCTTCTCATCACCCATGAGTAAATGGGTACCTGCAAGGCTACAGATTGTGAATCATGTGAACAATTAGCAACCTACACTTCCATTTGGCTGCTGGTGCTGCATACTCCTATAGTGTAATGCGCTCTGATACCATTATACAGTGCCGACTCCTGATACCCAAACCCAGTAGAAGTAGCCATATCACTGAGCCCCCTACTACAGTCTAGCTATAGTCTAAAATCTTTGAAAGTTGTGCTCACGGAAACAATTGTCATCAGAACGTTGATGCCTCCAACTCCGATTGTGGCGTAGGATACCTCCTCTGCGGACATTCCTGTTTGTTCGAAAATTATGGTGACGTAGAACATCACCTGTTTGAGAAATACAGAAGCAGGTGTAATCATCAATATCATTAGTAAAAGTGGTAAATGAGATAAATTGAGGTAATAATTTGTGTAGGAGTCACAAAACATTTCACTTCTCTGGTATTGCGAGGCTATTTTCCACAATGTTTTAGTTCTACAAATTCGCATGCACAACTACAATGTGTGTTATAGTTTGCCTTTGCCAGTACACTTTTAAAGGGACTGTGTCCTTGCAAAGAATTTTGAACTCTCACACAGTTACAGCATGCGCGCGCGCCCTCCGCATGGGGGAGAGCGTGCCTTGAGATTAAAGAACATTGGTGATTAAGTCTCATAAAAGATAAACTTACGGCGTTGATTCCAGAAAGCTGTTGTCCAGCGTGAAGCATAACACTAATAAGTAGAGGCATCTTCCAGGTTTTATCTTTCAATGTGAGAACTGACCACATGCCAACCTTAATAAGCAAAGAGGAACAGGGTTAATAAGAATAATTCCATTTCTACCCGTTAACAAAGCCGCGAATACCAAGATTCAATTAAAAAACTGTGGATCCTAGCTTATGAATATAAAGAATTAGGAACATTCTCAATGCACCTGTTAACCTTGAAACAACTGAAAGTCAAAGAAGACCACTTTGGTAAACTAGAAAAAAAACCGGAAACATTTACCAAGAAACCACCTTGATCATAACGATAATAATAATAAGTATTTATGTAGCGCCTTGAACAAGATCAAAGCGCTTCACAGCAAACCTAGAACAACTAAAGCTAGACAGAAATAGAAGAGGAAGGTTTGACAAGTTTGTTGAATGTTTGATCCCCAATTTATGTTTCACTTTTTGTGTTGAATCTCATGCATCAACTTGGTTAATAACTCAACACCTGTGAGTCACGTAAGCTTGTCTGTGTCTCACCTTTTGTGTAGAGGATTCTTTCTGAACTTCTTCCTTCATCTCGGCTATTTCATCATCGACATCATCATCACCTCTGAGCTTGACCAAAGCTTCAAAATACAGAAGACAATTTGATAAATTTATCAAGCAGTTAGTTCATTGAAAGTTCACACCAATCAAACCCAATCACTTGTAATTTTTCAACCAATCAATACGTGAAATTTTCCCGTGTAATTGAAAGGCCGTTGTCACGAAATTTTGTAATATTACTTGAACAGTCAGGATATAATTTTACCCCAAGTATCACAGACTAAAGATACCACAGTGTCCCATCTAAACCAATGGGTGCCACGTTAACCTGTACTGTTTACTCTAGTCCTATGATTATCATTACCATTTTCATGGCTCTACCATGGAATAATAGCGTAACCAAACATTTTCTTTCTTTCGGGGGTAGGGGGCAACGACTTTCTTTGCTTATACAGGGGCAGCGAAAGCTTCTGGGTGAGGTGTAAGGTTAAAATGCTTATTTACATAAATTAAGAATATGCACACAGGCAAACCTGCGAACTATTCTCACGTTCAGCTCAAATGTGTCACTTATGGGTGCTACCGTAACAGAGCCATGAAACTGGGTCAACGTGTGGGGCTTACCTGCACGGCATTTCTCCGGTTGGTTCTTAATGAGGAGTAGCCATCTTGGACTTTCGGGGCAGAATGGTAAAGTGATAATCTCTACTCCCGAGAATATACCGGTCAGAGCAAGGAGGAGTGACCACTGGTCTCGTTGATTAAAGATGAACAAGCCCAACACCTACAACAAGTGAAGTACATGGTTTATATCAACATTCTACTCGTGTATACGGGTCAATTTGCGCCCATACAATCTCATTTTACCTGGCTATTCAAGTGCTGCAGTGTCACAGTTTTAAGTCTGGGCATTTCAGGTTGAAGACAAAAAGGGGTTGAACACAAAAATGGGTTACACATTGTCATTTCTAAAATGTAATTTCCTATCGCTGTGGTAAATGTTATATTGTAAAATGTAGTCCTACATAATTTAAGTGGGCATTCTATTTAACATCCCCATCACACAAACGTGTGACGTTATGCAAGGGATACCATATGTTTTTACCATGGCTAAAGACAAAATAATACAATATGCAAAACATTCGAAGAAAACTCACATTCGTCTGATGGACAGAACTTACTATTCTCTCAATTGTAATACCAAACAACGACGTCATGTTCCTTCCAACTGTTTCCCTTTGAAATATGATTTGCAATATGATTGAATGGATACATGGTTCTGATTACCTGTGCTATGAGAATTCCAACTGTGATCATCAGCTGATGGCATGTACCAATAGCACCACGGAGATTGATTGGAGAGATTTCAGCCAGGTACAGTGGGACGATGGTTATCGATACACCTGTCAATATCATGAATCAATCAAATTTTATTTTCTATAATTGATTAATCGATCAAACAAAGACCGATCACTGTTTGGACCTGTCAGTCGATAGATTAGTAACCCCTTGGTCAATTGATGTAGCATGTATTGGTCGATTGTTCAACAAATATTGACTGATTGTTCTACTTAATATGTTCGCCATCGACCAACAAAGAATGTAACCGTGGTAACAGGAACCCTATACGACATTTAAAACACTTTTTTTTTTGACATTGCGTCACACGGATTGTAAACGTTTTCAAAAAGCTACAACTTCGATCTCCACATATCTTTCATGGATGACAGAAATTCAAATCAATTATGTTATTTTCTTATTTACTCATCTACACACTCACCAACCATGAAACCAATTACAAGACGAGCCAACATCACCATCTCAAAGTTATTTGCAAAGTTGGGTCCACTGAAGCCAAACATTAGAGCAGCACTTATAGAGAAGATGTTGTTAAGGAGGAGGGCGCCCTTCCTACAACAAAATAATTGTCAATAAACCACAATTAATGCAATGTTTTGGGCCCAGGCCTAATCCGAAGTAGACCTAATACAAAATATACATATACACAATGCAAGAGAATGAACTTTTTACTCTTGTTCTGATTCCTATTTGTATTAAGCATACAGCTCACCAACAGGAACGAAATTCCGGATTTGTGAACACGTGTCATTCAGTATTCTGCGAAGTTCAAACTTCACAAAATTTCCTGCCACTCTGCATGGCCGGGCGCATGTTGTTTTTAATCAACCTTGTCCCCATAAGGACGTGCCGTCCTCTCGTCAATATGCGCCGAGCATGGCGGGGTGGACATTTTTGTTACTACTACCCAGTGCAACCCAACGATTCCTATTGAGTCGTTTCTTGTACATCAGCAGTAAACAAAGATGGCCACCTGCTAGCCTAGGTTGGACTCCTCCGTTGCATTCACAACATACACTGACGTCCTACCAGGGCTAGCCACCTGCTTGGTTGTACATGCAGATGTCCAACTTCGTCTGTAATTTGGAACCAAGCAGTGATCTTCTGCAGTTTTATGCAGCTTTCTTGCCGAAAACCTGAACTGAAGGAATTTTTTCCAAGAATTGAGTCGGTCATAACCGTCGATATTCTGACTCCCCGGGACCCTTACCTGCCCAGGATGTTGCTGAGCTGGCCGCCGAAGAGAGCTCCGAATGCTCCCCCTACGCAGTAGAGCGAGATGGTGAAGGAAGACAGCCACAGTAAGGATGTATCATTCAAGTATTCTCCTCGTCTGTCATAGTTAGACTGGTTGAAGAAGTCGTTGATGTACTGTCAACAAGAAATCAAGACAGGGGTAAGCAACCTATGAATAAGCTTCAGATATTTTATATGGGCTGGAAGTATTTAAAGTATGCCCCCTACCTAATAGAAGTATCGGTATATGGCATGTGGACAACATATTATTTGGTTTAACCTTTACACTAGACCCAGTAACTGTGGCGCTGTACTCCTTTGCGAAAAAAGGAGTACATCGCCCAAGTTACTGGTTCTACCTTAAGCACTGTATACTCGGGACTTTCCGAGTCATGCGGGAAGAAAAATCATCTGGCTGTACTAAGTACTTAGGCTGTACTCAGGTGGGATTTGAACCCATCACAATCACCACTATCTACAGGATGATGGATGGTTGTTGGCCGTAGTATTTGCTTCTCACAAATTTAAGGTAGGCAGATTTGACGTGGATCGAAAGTTGATTGAGTGTAAATATTTTGTGATGTTTGGGGTTCAACATTTTCACATTTTCATCCATTTTGTTATGCTTAACCTTTTGGGTCATAATGAGAAACTATTCTTGACTTTAGTCATACTGAGTGAAAGAGTGACGACGGATTTGGTATCTTTTCTTAACTGAACTATGAGTGGTTGGTCAGTGTCGTCGTTGCACGGAACTCAGTTTTGAAGGCGCCGTTTTCCTTTTTCTTGCCCCCCCCCCCCCATGGCCATGTCTACATACAGAAGCTCGTTGAATACGCCCCCATTACAACAACACAACAGTGTTGACCTACGTTACGCTCTGCCCATCAACACAAAGCGATGGGCGACCTAAGCTGTTAGGTCGAGGTAATAATAGACGTAGTTTTGCAGTCCCGTCTAACGCTGTTAGTGTTACGTAACTGTGTAAATACCTCTCTAAGCAAAACTGACGAGCTGTATGCTAAATCTAAGGATAGATTGTATTCACACGCAAGCTTAACGGTGAACCGCTAGATTATTTACACCAGATAAACACTATTATAAATCTACGTACACCTACATGAAGGGAAAGCCATGCTACCATGCTTGGTTTGTACATCCATGGTTTGTACGTGGTTTCTACCTCTACAGTTTTGTTCATGTTACCTAGTACTAGTAGGGCCTACCTCCATGTTAGCTTCCGGCCTACGTGGTTTATAAAGCGTAATAACTAATACTTTCTAGTTCTACAGGTATTATAAAAAATGACACAGTTCTCAATTCCCCGGGAAAGCATGGTCCTGCGTGTCAATTTTGAACATTTTCAAATCTAGCCGGCTCCGGTAAATGGTTATGTCACGGGAGGTGTGTTACCTCTTGAGTCACAGATTCGCCATAATGCATTGCTTTTTAAAGTTATTTCTGTACATTCAAAATCGGTTCCTGTTTTCAAGAAAATATTGCACTTCTCAATTCCCCGGTTAAGAACGGTCCCGCCGCTAAAATAATGTTCAAATTTAGCTGAGGCTCAGTAAATGATTGTCACAATGGTGTGGTACTTTCATGGTGTTGTGGAACATGTTTAGTTAGGGCTATAATAACTGTCCAATTAGAAACATAACGTTGCACTGAGGTAGATAAACTTAGATTAAACTGGACAATATGGAGTTTTGATGCGTTTTTGTTATACCCATGTTGATGTGTTTACTGAACAGTCTCGTCACTAGTTGTGTACTTTCTTTAAAGTAAACTTTTTTACTGTATGATCAATCCCATACTATAACATCTAGTCTCCTTTCGAGTGTTTGGATCGTTAACAAAAACAGACCCGCCTACTCGTAGTCTACCGGTACGCTCATTGATAGAATCGATCAATAGATTTTTGCAGCTTATTAGTCTGAACATAACGGCCAAACATTGATTTTTGGTTCTGGGTAAAAACATCAACAATGACGACCTTAACGAACTAAACCGCCGCGTTTTTCAAACTGTTACTTGTTGTCACCCACAAATGTCGTTGCACCGATATAAGATTTGAAAGGCTCTTAATTTTTTTCTCTCCATTTTTGACTGAATTAATATATACATTGTATTTTATTTTGTTCGATGTGCGCACGTTTGTAGGTAGCTATTGTATCTCAGAACAAAACTTGCGAAGAACAGAACACGTGATAATGATACTTATAAGAATGATTTTTAAACAGCTTTGAAATCGCAAATGATTAAGAGCCGAAAATTTTGGTTGCAAATCGGTAACAACGTTCAAGAAGGAGGCACATTATTTGCAAAGCGGACCATTTTTTTGGCTTAAACATTAAAAGCTTTTGTCTGCTGATAATAATCCCATCACTATTGTCAACAATATTGTTTGTTTATTGGTTCTTTCGTGCTTTATTGATTGACACAGCTTAGCCAGATAAATATGATTAATAAAATACGAATGATAGGATTTCTTTCGAAAGTTACCGCCCCATTATGTTACAGACACTGTTTGGTAGTCTTAAGAACTACAATTTACAAAACATTTGTTTTATTACACAGTTTGTATCAAATTTGTAAAAATACAAAAATACATGGATTTTTTTCTTTCTGCGGATAACAATTAAGAGTGAACGAACATTTGAATATGTTTTATTTCAACTGCATCCTTTATGACTAGTCATAATCCATGTCCCCATCTGTCCCCCAAATTAGATCGACAAAATGTACAAATATGAATGGTTTGATACATTAATAAGTCCATCAATTATGTCTTTGACCCCACTTTTCCCCAATGAAAATGTCTGGTTATGCCATTGTTAGACTCTATACATTCAGTTGTAATCTTATAAAATAGAGCTATAAATAATTGGGTTTGATTCCAGTTGGTGTAAACATGGTGTGAGCATGGTGTTAGCATGGTGTAAGCATGGTGTAAGCATGGTGTAAGCATGGAGGAGGGATGTGTTTCCTTCCACCATGGTGTAAATATGGAGCATGGAGGTAATTCATGGAGGGAGTGTGTATGGGTACAATTTGAATAGGGCCTAGTGTAAACAAAGTGTTATCTATAAACGTATCCATTTATCTTTCCACCCCATAAAACTGGAACAATACACGTTTAAGGTGTATCTGTTGTTGTAGATGGATATCATACCAAAGAGTTTACAAAAATGGATGAAATCGTTGACTATAAAAAGAATAAATACTTTGGCTTGTACTTACACCAAATGGAGCAGCCATTACACCAGTTCCATAGCCAAACTGCAGCGAAGACCCGAAAGTTACGGAAAACGTGGACAGGATCAACCATACTGTGGGCTTTTTCTGTAAATCAGAATGTCCAGTTGAAGTATATTTAACTTTACCCATTGTGATAAGCGGAAAATAAAAACAATTTAAGATTGTTGTTTTAGTATTTCAGTTCAGAGGCTCCCAACATTAACCAAAGTCTTGGACGAGTCCAGCCACCATATGAATGGTCAGTAATGGTCAGTTGTGCTTGGCTAGCTATAGCTGGTGCTTCTCTAGTATGCACATGTATGTACTACTACACACGAGGTAGGCCTTATATTATAGATGTTAGATAACCTATTGCCGGTACATTGTCTTCGGTAAAAGGAAGGGGGTGTGGGGTAGGACCACCCTTTTGCGCATGCGCTCAGCCATGGAGGCGTTTTACTGCCCGCCCGGGACCAAATTTTTCAATGGGCAAAGTCCAAAGCAACAGGGGGCTGCAGGTAACGATTTTAATGCGTGTGTTGTCATCCAGATATAGTTTATCGTATCAACAAGGCCCCCTTCCCAGTAGAAGTAACGCGACCACAAACACCAACCCTGTCTATTTGCCCTGGCTGGACGCCTGTCTCCGTATTGCACTGCACTGGCAGTGTATATGCAACAGAGGACCTGGGCTGCCCATTCACCTTTCCAGGTTTATACAGATGTTTGGCGAAAAGCGTAGAGGAAGGAACGAACAAACTGCAACAATATAAAACTTGTAATAAAATGAAACTGAAAGGCTTCATGATCTCGGCAGGACGCAAATAAAGGTCGCCTTGGAATATTGCGCCAATTTTCGCGAAAGTGTCAGTTATCATGCTCGAAACTGTGCTCGTTTTGTAAGTCACTCAATTCTTCAGGAAAAGGAACGTTGATTTGTTCAAGACACAAATAAAGAACTTCTATTTTATTCATTCTAGCTTTAGAATAAGGGTCGTTCTCTGAGGGATGCCATTTTTTGTCTAAGTAATGTTTACATTGGAGGTAGAAACTTCCAACCATTCTCTGTGAATGGTTTGAAAATAACTTCAAGAAAAAATTGCAATAAATTACAAAAAGTGACCAATTAAAAATTGAAGTTAAAAATGAACCTGTTTACCTCCCCCCGTCAACAAATTACGGTGTAATGTGAAGTGTTCAACGACTAGTAACAAATTTAGAGTTTGGGAGGCGTTACCGACTGAGTGCTGCTATTTGTCCAATGGAGATGCTGATTGTGGTTACATACCCCTCAACTTCCTCCAGTCGCTAGGTTAGTAAATGTACTCGTTCATCCCACCTTTTATAAGGAGTGGATCAAATTGACTTCAACCATTCCTCCAAGCTCAACAGAATACCTTAATGCCAAACCGGGGGGGGGGGGGTACGCAGTCGGATGTGAAGATGTGTTAGGCCATATTAGGCTACCCCATAAATAACTATGCTCTTTGATCTCGACTAAACAGTTGGAAATCAATGTATGTGGTTCAAGGGGCGAGTACCTTTGTCATGTATGTTGATTACTGAGCTATTGCTCCATGTTGTTGGGATCGAGAGTTCATGGGATTATGGAGCTATTTGCTCCATGTTGTAGGGATTGAGGGATCGAGGGATTA
>CM021543.1:12989350-13013221 GCA_010994315.2 Pisaster ochraceus | reverse complement strand
ACACACACACAAACCCTAAAAGTAAAAGCAATTCGTCTAATTATGTAACCTAACTTTTGAAGCCTCACGTTTGACTCACTAAAGCATCAGAATTTAGAACCGCAAATAATATTCCCTCGAACCTAATCTGTCGATAGTTGTTTTGTTTTTAAACATTTTGGTTAATAAGTTAATAAGCTCTTTTGTGTTATTCTTACATTTGTGAGTTAAGAAGGAGTAGGCCCTATGAGGTCAAATACTCGGCCCGATAACAATGCTATTGTCGTCATCCCATCAGCTGAATTACTTGTTTGGGGGTTTCTTAGCTGTACCATCGAAAATTGAAAAACACGGCACAAAGTCTCGCTGTGTCTGGATCGTTCCTCTTCTTTGGACAAACTGCAGTTGTATGCCTGTGTCGTGCTCATCAAATTTTCAGTCTAAAAACCTAGATGAAGTTAGGCCTGCTTCAAGGCCAGAAGCTGATATGGTAATTTCCCCAACACTCCTGTTTACTCGCTGTTTGCCTCACGGTGAAGTCACCAAAGTCCGAGAGTTCAAGAACATTCTTTCATTCCAGGCATATAATGCAAAACTGGGTATCAGTGACATTTGAAAGCGAGGCTGCCACTGCAAAACAGACAAAATAGTCTGGTTGCATCACCAGCATTGCACGTAGTAGAACCTCTGTAAGTAGGGATTAAGACAAGATGGAAACCCAAGAATGGTTTAAACGCTCGTAATAAACGATAGGCCCTAACCTTTAAACAGTTTAAGTTTTTAGTATTCTTCAGAAATGATTTCTGAAAGGAAGTGTTTTAATTTGTACAGATCGTTACACGAGCACGTCAAGATCCAATCGATTACCAAAGCCTTGACGATCATTCTTAATTCCGGTGCGGCATCAGCTCAGACCTTTTTAAACTTCTGATCTTTATTTTAAGCTGGGAAATAAAATAATTACATGTAAAGAACTTAAAGATACTTTGTCTTCTGAGATTATTAACAATTATGATATGAATTAGTACATGAATGTATATTGCCCATAGGGCTTTGTCATTATACAAAACAGTTTAAAGTTTTTTTTTAATTTGTGGCGACCAACTGCACAGCATGCAAAAGGAAAACTTCGGTTACATTTTCTAAGAGTACGCACTATCTCCCAATGTGCAGATCGATTTGTAAATGTTTGTTTCTCCATTGAGATTGCCATGACGACCGGTTGTACTGGTTGTCGGTTGAGCAAACCTGAAGCCGTATCCGAAATGCGGCTTCGGCTGCCTACGGCTGTTGAAGGGTGTTGCTAAGGACGACCTTTACTTCAACGCATGATGACGCAGCGATCCAGTCGTAGCCGTAGTCGATGGCCGTAGCCGCCAATCCGTACACGGCCTGACGTACCCGGTACATGTGCTTCAACCATCATGTCGCGTTCCCTATGTGTGATGTAGTCGTGAATATTACTTGTTAGAATGGGGTCAGACTAAACATGTATTTCCTTTCCCAGGTTCTATGTCAATATTGACAGCTTTATTGTTACAAATAAATGCCCCTAATAGGTTCCAACACTGGTTGGGACAATATGTGTCGGTCAACCTTACTGCAGAGTGCAGGCCATAGTTTATACCAGCTGACCTCGGTTTCGCTGCGTGGGTTTATCAGCAGTCGAGATGGCCGACCCACACACTGAAGGTATTCATTGCGTCCAGCTTGAAGTGGTCGTTGCGGACGAAGAATCTGCCTCACGGATTCTTCTCCGTGCAGATTGTGGCAGTTTGCGCTAGGATATTGTGTCGCACCGAAATAACCATTGAACAATTGAACAATTTTCTTCTTGGAAATATTGCCCATTTAGGATGTGACGTTTGTCTTGGTTAGAGGCTCCGGTGTCTTTGGGTACGGTCTGTACATGGACCAGAGGAATACAGATTCCAGTGAACTTTGAATTTTTAATTAAAGGGAAAGTCAATCAATCGATCGATCAATCAATCAATCAACCAAACAAACAATCAATCAATCAACCAATCAATAACATGAACAACAGTGCAACAAATTCAGTAGTATTTTTTCGATGTTCCACTTATAGGGGCGTTCATTTACGTAAATTCAATCCATTTCGGCTAAATAAAGACCTCTATCATGTAGTCACCATCTTCGTCAGGTTCCATTTCTTCATTAGCAATGGACTCACATTCTACCAAAAAGGGGTCTGACTATTACCAAATCAGTCACACTGTAGGAATGACATCAAAACAAAGCGGTTACACAATGGACACGAATCGCAATGCTGGTTATCATTTCAGTTTTATCTAACTCCAGACCATCAATATGCTTTCCTGCCCAAACGAGGAAGCGAGTGAGAGAAAAAACCCACACACATAAAAGAAAGCGTGGCCCGCAGCTCATGTTGACTTTTTCCCCCGCCATGGAAGAAGTCGCAATACGATTAATCAGAATTAAACGCATTCCGTCGTACAGTACACATTGCGCAATGTCGACCACGATTTCATATTACATTTACAATTCAATGAAATCCAGTTCAATGTTCAATTTCGCATATCATCCGACCATTCAGTGCTTCATGCTGCGAATGTGAATTACCATAACGATACTTAAACGCACGGGAAACCCACACTAGGATTTTCACTCATTGGCCGTCTGACTGAGTACAATTATTTTGTGATCTGAAACGAAAACTGAATTCCCCATGATGTGTATGAACACTTTCGTTTATTTGTATTAATACGGTGATGTTTCTCCGAACGAAATAGGAATCGCCGTCTAGAAACAAACCGAAATGTAATGAAACTTGTCAAACCGTAATGCCTTGGGGAAATTTTGTTCCTGTTGACAGAACTTGCAGTTTCATTGTGAGTATCGTCAAGTTACAATGGTGGTTGTGGAGTGTCGCCCCCCCCCCCTTCGAGGAGCGGGTGGTGGGGCAATCTGGTCTGTGACATTCATTCATCAGTTCATATAAACTGCAATCCCAACATAATCAGTCCATATGGAAAAGACAGTCATCTCTTTTGCATTGTTTTCTTTTAAAAAGTTGTAAGGACATTGTACATGAAATAGCCGTGTACTGCGTTGCCCACAGCAGACTTAAACTTGTATCTAGTCGAATGATCTCTTCTTGCCCTTCTGAAACTTGTTCTCCAGAAAAATAACTTCCTTCCTCCATCATTGTTGAGTTAGGGCTGTGGCACTAGGATTGGGGGAAACTGTGTTTAACGGCAGCCCCAAAACATAAATGGGGCAAGTCACCTAAACCAGTCTTGGCGGATGTAAAGCTTGTTCACCCGTGTAGGGTTTAAATACAGAAATTATTCTGCCTTAATTAGTTGCATAAGTTCAACTCTCTGTCTTCAATTTAGGAACTGGGGTAGATGTGTTAGTGGTAAGTGAGTTTTAAAACACTGACTGCTGAAATGAAAGGACATTTTCATTGTAATAATGTTGATTATAAATAAGACTTGAAGGCTTGCATGGTGGAAAGACAATCAAGTTAGATTTTTTGCTGCAATACCATGTAGGCTAAATGCTCTCTCTCTCTCTCTTGTGTAAAATGTAGTTCCCAAAGGAATGCCTGGACTTTAATGTTGAACGTGTATTGTGGTATCTTTGTAAATAAGAAAAAAAACAAAGATATACTTATTGGCAAACGTCATGGCCGATGTGAGGATCCCTTTTCTTATCTCGTGTAGCCATTAATGCTATATTTCTTGGGATGACCATTATGGGTACTCAAAGCTCTACTGCTGGTAATTGGGATGTTACAGGTAGTTTTGAAAGATACGGACAAGGTGGCGGGACAAGGTAGATCCCATCTGTATGTTTGTGGTAGTTGATTGTATGGATTCAACCAACAACTAGACCGGGGGTGCCGAGGGTTTAAAATATGCCACATAAATTTCAGGTCCTCATTCTTTAAGAAGGGAAGGATGAGACCGGTGCCTCAGATCTACGAACGAAAGTGGGTAATACGAAAACAAATTGGCGAACTAATCTCTCTTGACATTGAAGCTGTCATGAGGGTTCAAGGCCAGTGTGGGGTCGAGGGTTGTGAATCATGTACTTAGACCTTCCCAGGGGGCTCCGTCCAATGTGTTACTAGTCGGCCATTGCACTTCAATGCACATGACTTATACTGTTTTTTGTTTAATTGACCTGGATTTTGAGTAGGCAATAAATGTAGGGAGTTGGTCATGCCTAATAAAAATGACCACCAGTACTCAGTTAGCCATTTTGAGATATGGTGGACACAATACTACAACGCTATTAGGTTTGGGTTATTTTTGTCTGATGCACCCAAACCAAACATTGTACTCCTGGGGGCAAGTTCGGTTGGCTGACTAGAGTCGACTAGACATAATCATAGTCGATCTAGATGTCACTCGAACGCTGCATGGTTGAACTAGCTAGTCCAACTGGATCAACCTAGCTCCGTCAAACTAGCTCCTAGCCTCCACAAAACTTTCTCTGTCACGTAACCCCTGCAGAGTCCATGGGTTACGTGACAGAGAAAGTTTTGTAACCTTTTTTCCAATCACACAAACAGTAGGTTTAACAAGAAATGATAGTTTTTTGCCAATGAATTATTATGTCAATTATTAAGATCATCATTATTATAAGTTGTAATGATTTTATGCGAGTAATTTAGTAAAGGGCCAACATGTTTTTTCCCGTTCGATACGTCGTCGCCTTGTTTGTTGCCAAATTTTGACGAATCAATCGACTAAACGGGTTCGAGTGAAACATAGACCACGCATGCGTAATTTAAATGGGAAATTGACTAACGTTTAGCACCCGAACTTGCTCTGTAATGTCCAACATACCCCAAAAGGTTAATCGCAGAGAGAGTCTTACGAGTAATATTGGACTTAATAAACTTATTTGATAGAGAAATGCCTTTTTTTTCCTGAAACTTAGATGGACTTTTTCCAACGACGAGAGAAATATTTCTTCCTTCACCAGAAAATTCATAAACCCATTCCTTTCAAAGATGTATGGTGATTGTTTGTTGTTGTTGTTGTTGTTTTTTGAGATGCAGACAAAGTACTCAACGGCCATTATGAAAGGTATAATCCCTGCCTTTAATACTCGCCATGTCCGCCCTGAACCTTTCGTTACCTTGCACGAGGCAAGCTTTCTTCTCTCTCCCCCTTCAATCGAACGTGACTTCCCCACATTGACTGGGGTATGGCAGGTTCTGCCCATGTTTTGTCAGACTGTACTTTAATGAGTTCTCTACAAATCGCCAAATTTGTTCCAGTCAGCGTCCGCTGTACCCAGTCCCCCTCCCCCCTTTCAGTACGTGCACGCGATCGAGAACTCGCACGGAACATAAGTTTTAAGGGCCAAGGGCTTTTAGGGGCCACGCAACACGGAAATCAGAAAATTCGTTTAGAAAGTCACTGCTTTGCCATCCGGGATCTGTCCCATCGCCAAGCTACGGGAAATGTTTGCCAGGGCCCGGACGGGCCACGCCACGCCACGCGCGCCAGCTACTGGCCCAGCCGAGCCGCCTGCTGACGGACTGATAAGAGCGTAGGGGAGAGTGTACTAATGATCGGCTTCCGCATCGTGTGTTCATATGTCACGTGAGCTCGAGTGTGTGACGTCAATTCTTCTCTCACGATGCGCTCTGTTTCCGCCATGAGGAAATGAAGATCTCCCTCCACTACCCAGTAAACTTGTCCAGTCCTTCTTTTTATTCACCATCTTTTGACTTTGATTTTTGACTCTACAGACTACTTGCTGTAGTTTGGACGCATTGTAACCTGTAGCATTGTTCTGAAATTGGGTTGGCGTAGCAACAGTTAAGTACTCTTAGCGTAAATATGTTGTTTACAGAATAACTCATAATTTGGTCGGTCTTGCTCTTTTGGACTGGCTTCGTGAGTCACCCCTGTGGTTTAAGAACGACAGATGAGTAGGCCTGTCACAAGTGCGATGACTGGAGACGCGTCAAAACCTGACAACTTCAGTACTCCTCTACGAGAGAATCATCTTGCTACAAATATGAATGCAAAATATGACGTCACAAAATCGAGTCAAATTTTAAAACTAAATAAGCGAAAGTAATAGTTCAAATGTGCCAATATTTCACTTGTTTTTAGGCTTTGCATTCTAGTCTTATAACCCTCGTAGAAATAATGGAGCATTATTTTACTTAAGTAGTGAACTGCAGAGAGTGACAAGATGGCTACCAGTGGCTTCAGTGGAACGGACCCTTATCTTGGTAGACCAATTGGTACCATCTAAGTACAGGAGCCACTAACGAAGGTTTTTGCCTTCTTGATTTTATTCCATACTTCCTTTTGGAGGAGACGTATTTTTACACAGGATAAACTTATTAATGGTCTGATAAAAATACCAACGTGTCCGATTTCCCTTGACATTGTCACACACAAAAAGCGGACCAGTAAGCAAGACCGGAAGCCTCCAACAATCTGAAAGTTTTTTTTTTATGGAACCAAGACAATTGTTCTAATTAACAAATTCCATGTATTGTCCGTTTGCGTGGTGTAACTGCTTCTCATTCATAAGTTTACTTTTTCTGTTTATATGCCTATGAATCATTTGTAAATTGATAACTTTCGTTGCGTCAATAAATAGAGCGATATCAAAGTTAAATTTGGGCTTGGCATTTAGGTCCAGATTCCGGACGGCAGATTGACGTTTTTCGTAAGATAACTTTAGGGCCCACAGGCACACCACAATTAGTGTTTGAGTGATAAAACACGCCTCCACGGTTGAATTTCGCTCAAAGACTACAGTGCATAGTCCTCGAGAGGTAACGTACAATTTCTTCAAGCAATGAAGGAATAATCCAATAGAACTCAAACAGAGGATATGAAAATAAGAACTATCGAAAGCACTTTACCAAAACGACTGCAACAGTCACGGTACTTGCGAGCAATCTTCTAACCACCACCAATTACTGCTTACCTGAAACAGGTAAACCAGCCGAAAATGGCGGAAAACACAAATAAATACATGTATGTATTTTTTTGACTGGTTCCCTGCAACATTTGCTTAGAAGACAAATTGCTACAAGCAGCTCTATCTTTTCTGCGTTGCAGCTCTGTGGTTTTGAATGTTTACTGTGAAAAGTACACTCCTTGCATATAACGTCACAAGCCCAAAGAAGTCCCATACTGATGTCAATGAAGAGCTATCATCGGATAAGATTCGTGTGCAGCGCGTATAAAACACGCTTTCCATTGTTTGACATCAAAGATGGCGGCAAGTAGGGTTCTGTAAAGATAGAAACTAACCAGTGTGAGCAGTAGCTGTAGGCATACTCCGTCATTTCTTTATACGACACATTTTCAAGCAATGAACGGAAATGTCCCACCTGTTTGTTACACTCTTACGTCTGATAAAATGAATTACTGCCCGATGCTCCGATACACAACAAAATGATCATTGCAAGTTTGATATCGGATCCTTGCCAATGTCTTAGCTCTCTTTAAAGGTATAAAGAATTACAGTATTTGAATCTGAGTGCTGTAACTTGCGGCTGCGCTTTAATCGAAACTTGAACAAATGTTGAAACAAATGACGCCCATAGTCCAGTTACCACACACTGTGTGAACCTTATTCCATATTTTTGAATTAACACAAGTACCTGTACAAATTTAAGCTCAATCGCTCATCGCAGTTACAAGAAGGGTAAAAAAAACATAACTGTTTTCACTTTATCTCTGTAACATCGTCTTTTGGACTCTTATAGTGATTTATTTTTTCTTCTTAAAAACTGAAGAATTTCAGGTAAAACTATATCTATGGAGGTTTTCCACCATGACCACAAACCACGTAAGTCACGGTGTGAAGTTTGGGTAAATCTGTCCATACATACTTTCAAACTTACCAATGTTATGGGAACCTTTATAACCAAACAACCCCCCAAACAAAAAACAAATGGCAAAACAAACAAACAAAACCCTATATAATGCATCATAGTGTATACCTTTAAGTATTAAGCATTCTTTCACCTGGACGAGATACTGTTTATTAGAATAACACGTAAAGTAAATGTATAAATATCAATCATAAAGCCTTTGAAACAAATAGAAGCGTCTGATCAACTTGACTGAACAATGTTTGTCCAGCTAACAAAGCTCATGTTATTCAGGGTGGTAACCTGTAGCAGGGGTTAATTACATTTGTTGTTTTTCTCGGAATTACATTTGATTCTTTGATCCTCACAAAGTGTGAAGGTGTTGATGCGAGTGCACTTTTTTGTTTTTACACCCAACTGGAGAGGACCTTATGCTGTTGACTCTCATTTTAACAAGGTCGCTGGAATTGGCAAAATTACTACTTTATAACAGCAACGTTGTTAAGGGGACAGCGAAACAAAGAAACACAGAGCAGATATGAGATTGGGGACGTCAGACTCAGAATGTTCTCTTTAAGCCAACTCTTTATAACGTGCTCTTTATAACGAGAGCCGACTGTACATTGCAATTGGAGTCAGACTTGGCTATTTATTTCCCCCAATTTGGTGTCCGGGTCACTTTTCATTCAACCGCCTGTACTTTTTCTCCACCAATGTCATAAACAGGAAGAGGTTGATAGGAACGTATGCGCCAACAGGTCTTGGCGAGATTTCCACTTCAAATTACCGAAGTGTCAACTGCCGGTAATCAACGCATCGCTCCTCGTGCTACACGAGAGGCAGACCTCTGGTGGCGTTCTATCAGTAAACGTGTGTGACGCGTCAGGTTTTAAAATGCGTTTCCTTCCTTCATGGCATCAACTGATGTTATATTTTTATGGTGTTTAATGTTTTTTTTTCTTGGGCGGTGTTTTTCCCCCCTTCGTTTGCAAAATAAAATTAATTTAGTCAATGTCAGTCAAAAAAACCGAAGGCGTGACGACCAAACTTCAGCAGCACCGAGACTGGAAGTTGGGGGGGGGGGGTGTTACACTTTGAGCATGGTCCGTGATAACTGCATAAATAAAAAGTGCAAAGGTGTTGGGACCCCAAAAGCGTAGCTAGCACAAAGCAAATAATGTTTTATCTGCGGCAGGGAAAAGGCCTGTGTGAGATGTGAGGCAGGTCAATGGGAGGAGCATTGAGTGGTTATACTTTCTTATCTTCCGGCCCATGGCAATTAAAGATTATTTTATCTGAGGTTGTAGACGTATATGTTAGTCTTCTCAAATGATGGGAGCATTTGTGTTAGGATGAATTTATTTTACCGTAGTGAAGTTTAAATCCTCAATTATGGACGATGAAAATAGTACCAGCCAGAAGATGCCTTCTATTTCCCAGTTTCCTGAACAAAATAGGGTCTTCTTTTTTGTGTGTGAGAAGATTCTGTTGGGTTGTCTATGGTGATATTGTTCGTGCAGTAATGTTGTGCATAGGCCTACATAAAAATGTCTCGATCTGACGGAGGAAGTGAAATAATTTTAAACTTGAGAGGAGTTAAGACAGATGAGCAAATTGATCTTTCAAGGACAAAGTGATCTTCCGGTACGGAGATAATTTGTTTTGGGTGAGATTAATTAAAACATCATACGTCTTATTCTTATTAACAGTTCTAATAACACCAGCAATTATGGTTTTTAAAAGACATTTTGTTCTGTCTGTTACCTTCATGAGAACGGAAGGCACACCTATAGATGGATGGAAGGCCGGGTTATCTTTTTCCGAAGGGTGCCTAAAAACAACAACTAAAATAGAAGAAGGATAATGTAACTGTTTACAAGTTAAAATGCACTTGTAAAGTTTGTTTTAATTGTACTCAGTTTGTCTTGCTCTTTCAAAGATCGAACCATTTCATTCGATTAAGGATTATTAATTAGTTTATCCAATCTGCACTGTTGATACCAATTCATCATTCGGTATAAGAATTATTAGTTCATGCAAACTGCTCTGCTGGTTACCAATTCATCATTCGGTATCAGGGTTATTACTTCCTACAGCTTTGTTTGTTACCAATTCCTCCGTTTTTGAACAATACACATAATTTGGTTTTTCCAATTCATTGAGTGGAGAAACCAGCCTTTGTTTAGCATTATTTTTTTATCAGAGTTAAAATATTTTGTATTTAATAAATTTCTCTGGATTACTGGTAGGCCTGCTCTCCAAACTGTAGGCCTACGTTTGGTATTCATCCCTTAATGAAGGAGTTACCCACCTCATATTCAAGGCAAATCAACATTTGGTTTTGATTTGGTCGTTCAATTGATACATTTGAGAAAACAGTATACATTATAAACAGTTAGGTGTTTTTAAGGTGTACATGTTTTGTAAAAAAAAAATGTCTTTTCAGTTCTTTAAGGGAAATACAGAGAGGAAGTATTACATTACGTAAGGTTTTAGGAAGCTGTATGGTAAACTGTTGAAAAGGAAATCCCCCACTCACCTCCCCCCAAATAACCAAGAAACAAACAATCAAACAAACAAACACCCCAACAAACAAACAAACAAACAAACAAACACCCCAACACCCCAACAAACAAACAAACAAACAAACAAACACCCCAACAAACACCCCAACACCCCAACAAACAAACAAACAAACAAACACCCCAACACCCCAACAAACAAACAAACAAACAAACAAACAAACACACACCCCATCAGTCTTTTTAGGTGTGTGTTTAAGCACATTATTATGTGATGTGTTTCAGTTATTCTTGTAGGAGACCATTAGTGTGCCCTCACTGTGTTCTTGGTCCTAAGGCCGTGTCCGAAACGGCGACTTCGGCTACAGCTACGGCTAGATTGCGCGCGTCTACCTTTTCTTCAACACTGGCAGACGCGCTGATCTAGCTATAGCTGTAGCCGAAGTCGCCGTTTCGGACACAGCCTTACTTTACAATTTGCATTAACTTATTCTCAAGAGTAAATTCTCTTGACTGTTGTAAGGAGGATTGGTCTGGCTCATAATGATATCCTAATAATCAAAGCAAGCAACTCTGCCCCTTGAACAAGAGAGCGCATATAACTGTTAAGATACTTATTGTTTTTCATCATCTACACTGTTTCCTTATTGTTCTCTTCCATAGGGTTGTTACTAAGCAACCAGCTACCATGGCAACTGTAGGAATCGAGGAGAAGAGTAGCCAACCCACAGGAGGTGGCACTAGCCCAGCCCCACCCATCAGCGAAGGGGTGAACATCAAAATGGAAGTCTTGCCCATTAGAGAAACAGAGATAGAGAAGGAAAGCCTGGCCACAGATCTTCCGGAGAGGATATCCGAACAATTGGAGAAGGATGATCTTGAAGATGACGATGAGGATGATTATTTAAATCATGAATATTCAAATGGGGCGGAAGATGAGCGCGGCTACTCACCTCTTAGTTCTCATATGGAATTTGGGATAATTGTGAGTCCAAAAGTTGTTTGTCATAAGGGGAAGGAATGAAAGCAATGCTATGCTTAAAATAAAAGGACAAGTAAATAAGTGTATACAAATTAAAAGCTACTGATTTTGTTTTCTTGGAGTTGGATGCTGTTTTTTAGAGGCGTAAGTGTACAAGGGGCAATGGGTGTAAGGAGGTACAAGATTGGGATTGAGGCAAACTCATAACAAAATGGCTTGACGGAGTATGACTTGATTATAGGAAATGCGTCTTATGTGAGTGCCAAACTTGTGGCCGTTTAAACCCTCTTTTGATTGTCCTGGTTTGACCTCCAAAAGGATGCAGCATTTCTCTAGACATCAACTTTACAAACTGGACATATGTGATGTAAATTTTCATGGTTTTAAAGTTCGACATGTTACTTCGACATGTTACTATGGTGACTGGAATCTCTGAATCCTTGTTTTCCCTCTTAGTCTGGTGACCTGATACACAGTGAGGATTACAAGCCCTATCGTGACATGGAAGGCAACCAAATACTGGATGTTGATTGTGGAGCTAATCGGGCATTGCTCTATGTCAACAAACTCTGCCAGGGAAGCAAAGGGCAGAGTATATTCTTTGATGTAAGTTGAAGCATGGTTGAAGAAGGCTTTAATTCTTATCCTCAGGGATTTGGGAGCTTATTGTGGGGTTTAAATCATAAAGAAACAGGAACTCTGTGTGGAAAACTGATGTATCTCTCAAAAATAAATAATGGTTGCTTGACGTAGTATGACTTAATTATAGGAAATGAGTCTTATGTGAGTGCCAAACCTCTGGCTTAGGCCTCGAACCCCCTTTGCAAATTATGGGAGTGCTAAACCTCTGGATTTGGCCTGGGACTACCCTTTGTAGATACTTTGTTTAGGCTAGAGTTTGTATGATGAGGTAACTTCAACTGAGAGTGTTTATCCAGCAAGTTGTTAAGTTTTGAAAGTTCAGAATTTCAAATTAGTTCATGAAACTGATGAACTAGAACCTTCTTGATGGTGCAAAGCTCTCCTTGATAATTGTTGAAAAAGAATACTACCACCTTGCTTCCAGACTGCAGAGAAGAACCGCAAGGTTCACAATTTGTAATATGCATATATTTACCGGCTGTGAGCAGGTTTTTTTCTTTAAGAATTCTGCAACTTTCATATGATTTGTTGATCTTTTTTATCAATTAAAAAGATAGAAACAATTTTTTTGTTAATGATAAAAACATTTTGGGGTTTTTGGTATAGCAAGTAGAACTTAATATTCCTTGACAGAAGCTGTGGTAACATTGACTGCCTGGTGACCCCTCAGGGTTCTGTTGTAAGCATGTAGAGTCATCTATTGTACTGTCGTTAATGAAAAAGTAGTTTGATTTGTTCAAATCCCTCTTTGTTTTTGACCACTTACAGAACAGATGGCACACCCCTAATGAGTTCCAGTACATCAGTGGGAGAGAAACAGCCAAGGATTGGAAGAGAAGTATCCGCCACCGAGGCAAGAGTCTTAAGATACTCATGTCTAGGGGACTCCTACAGGTACATCTTTCCATTCTCAGGTCATGCACAGATATGAGCTAAGATGCTCCAGTTGATCAGTCAGAGTATGTGAGCCGCTAGTGTAGAAAAACCCAGATCAGGAAGCTTTGCCTCCAAAAGTGTGTGCATTTTACTCATTCTGTCTGATAATGTCCACATTTGACAGCTCTTTTGACTTTATATGATAGTTATATTTTCTGAGACAAATAGTGAAAGGGAGAGAAGGATAAGATAAGTCTAAGAGCCGGACAAGAGGAGACTCTCCTTGTGCAAGAAGTTATAAAGTTAATTTTTCTTTTTGCAGACACGTCCAAGATTATCTGACAAGAGGAATGGTGCCAATGGCTGCCTACAGAATTTTAATAACAATGGAGGTGAAAAGATTAAGACCCCTCGAAAACTGGGGTAGGTATTCCAAAATGTTTGGCCCGTCTTGACCCCCCCCGTCCCAAATAATAACTCTCAGTGAAAAGTTATCTTGATTTTGGTCATGGCAGATGAATTGATGGGTTTTTTAAAATTCCAATTTCATTCATAAGGTTTACACTCTTCCGTTGAACCAGAAATGGTGTATTGCAAAAACTTGCATCTTGCTCTATCTTATAAGTAGGCCCCTTCCTTAACTTCTATGGTTGAGTTGGGATATTAGGGTCTCTGCAATAACCTGTTTTATAAAATGCTGATGTTGAATTTCCAAGAAATCTTTGCCCTGTTCTAATAGGTTTTTCAGGTGAGTCATCTTATGCACTTGAGGCTGAATTTTCAGTTAACTGGAAGGATTGACAAATATCAAGTGATTTATAAAGTCTAGCCTTCATTGGGGGTAGATCTTGCCTCCAATGGGGTGGATTGTGCCTCCATTGGGGTATAGATATTGCCTTCATTAGGTAAACATTTCTGAAAACAGATCTGCTTTATTTTATGGTGCATTGTTAGCCAATCCTTTTTTAGCCTTAACATAAGTTCTGTCGATTTCAGATTTTTAAAAACTATCAATATATCGGAAACTCAATATATTGAAATCCATTATGGCATTACTAGTTCAACAAAAAATGTTGTTTACACAACCCATGCACGAAAACATGGCATCTTCACATCATAGCATTTGACTTTGAACAAGCAACTTGTAAAACCCCCAAAACAAAACAAGACAAACTAGAAACAAACAAACAAACATTTATATATGGTATTGCCTACAAATAATCCTTTCGTTTGTCCAAGATGATCCTACAGGTTATCATTTTAGTAAAAAAAAACTACTCATTGTGTTGTTTTAAGTAAACAAACTAAAGACAAAAGTGTCCCAGAAGGTGTGCATCGTTGACCATGCTGCCATTGTAAAACTCAACATGGTGTCTAGTTTATACCAAGTATAGTTTGATCTCAAGAGTTCCAGTGTGCCCTTTATTTCCCCCAAACCTCTTTAAGCAAATGATGTGTAAACAGTTTGGCTGATGACGTCTTTTCTTTTTGCAGAATGGATACAGAGCCAAGCCAACTGAATCAAATCATCAACCATCTGCACCAGACAAATGGTTCCCACCTCCTGGCAACCAGGGAAGGACCACGGAAGAGAAATCTACCATCCGAGTACAGGAATGGAAAGCGGTCTCGCAGTGTATCACCAACAGAGGGCGACATTTACGATGAACAGCAGAGATGTATCTTCCAAGCAGCAAACTCTCCAGAACCTCAAAATATTGGTACATAGATTAGAACAAAATCATGTTCAATTTTTTTTTTTTTTTTTAAATAAAATACTAACAAAAGTTTTACATAAACTTTGGATTTACCAATTTAGCATTCTTTGAATTTTTACGGTGTCTAGTTTTAATTATTGGCTGGTCAAATTTGTTTTGGTTGTATTTTTTTATGCCATTTTTTATTGTTCTTTGATTATTTCTTCCTTTTGTTGATTCTATTTCAATTTATACAGTGCCTTGAGATCCAGTTAAGGATGTGAGGCACTTTATAAGCATAATTTATTATATAAAAAAAACCCAAACCAAACCAGTAATTCACTCGGAAAGAAGAAGAAGTATGAATAAAGTTTTTTCTTTTAACTTCAGAGAATGCCAGGAAGTCTCTGAACCTCAGCACCAACAGCCCAGAGTCACCCTCAAACAGCACCAGTGGCCAAAGTTCACCAGTGTCTTTCGTCCTTAATGACCCTCAGTCTTTCACATCTTATGAAAAGCGCGACGATGCAGCATTGGGACATAAATCCAGGAAGCAGAATTCACCTCAACACTTCGACATGCAAGGCAGCGGCGATAAAGACAGAGAGGTTGGTCTCTTTCCAAGATTGCTTCTTCTAGATGTTCTATTCTCGTTACCAAATATCTCTTCTCTTGCAGCAATTTGTGCCTCCTCACCATGTATTACTTTATGACCTGGTTGCTACAATCATTTTCTGTTCATGCTTTCTCCCCTTCAGGTAAACAGAAGTCCCCATATTATTCTGCTGTCATCCCAAGCAAACAACCCACCATTCCAAAAAGGAGTCTCAAACCTTAGACCAAGGTAAATACTTTGTCAACTTCCTGGGTTAAGGGAGGGGGGGGGGGTTGTACTTTATGTTTTATTTTACTTTTAAGTGTTGTAATTTCATTCGTTGTGTTTCCAGTTGCAGTACTTTGTGTATTTTATCTGTTTGCTTAATATTGTGAGCTTAATATTGTTGTACTTAGATGGTTCTTGGATCAATCTTTCAAAATGGTTAAATTGTAGTACTGTGTAGAAGGACTCCCATTGAGTTTTTATATAATGTTCCTTTGCTGTGCAATGTAATTTTATGAATAGGAGTTAATTTTTTGGGGGTTCATTGTCGTATATAGAATGCAAAAGCTACTATTTAGCTTTGATCAATTCCTCTTAAACATGATGAGTACATGATTGTTAACATTACAGTGTTCACAGGCAGTCGTCCAAAAACTCTTCTGAAAAGTAACAGTGTTTCTTATCCTGACTGGAAATGTCTGAAAACTTGTCCTTCCTGCCACTCACTTTCCATCAGCCTGGCATTCCTATCAATTTTACTCTTTCATCAATCCATCTTGAGTCTTCTTTCTCATCTTGAACATGTCTTGAAACATTCCTCCTACAGATTTCACTCCCATCAGCCTGGCACTCGTATTAACGGCAATACCCTGATGTATGGGCCCCAGCAGTTGCCAGGCCAGGGTGGGGACGTTAGCAATCGTCGGACTCAGTCGTTACTCACGCCAACTTCAAAGACACCCTCTGTTAAGATGATTGAGCTGACAAGACCAGATGCTGTACACAACACATCAGGTAATGTTTCAAACTGTCTTACAAATTATTTCTGCTTCTAAGGCCTACTGCTGCATCTTTATTTAATGTTTCTTATTGTCATCAGTGGTATGAGTTTTGCCTTGTATCAGCCTAATGCTACACTAATTTGTAAAATTTGTTTCTACATGAATGTTAAGCTGTTTTCTTTAAGCTCATGCTTGTCTAAACAGTTGTGTAACGCCCCCCCCTTCAGAACCTTTGCCCCCTCTCCACAAATGAGATGTTAAACAAATGTACATATGAAATGTCTTTGCCCCTGCTTGTTCCCCTCCCCCAAGTGGAAATATCTGGTAATACCACTCTCTAAATAACACAATGCTGTATACACATGTACTATACTTGCTTTATGTCTCCATTGATGGATTTACTGTTTTTTAGGTGTGTTGTCAAACTCTGTGTGTATTCAGTTCATCTGGGTGTTTTTTCAAATTGTATTTGTTGTTACTTCTCAGCTGTCTATACATGTTGATTTATTTATTTTATTTGTACGTCTATTTGTAATGCATTTTGTTTATTCACTCTTCATTTTCATGATGTAAAATAAGTAATTAGAAACCAAGGCCCTTGCAGTTCATGACTTGATAAAAGTCAACTCCATAATTATTTTCTTGTATGAAATATAACACTGATATGTGAGATGCATATTCCCAACTGGAATGCTGCCAAGATAAATTTCTATAACTTTGATCTATTAAGGAAATATTAAATAAGCCTTATAAACAATTCCAGTGACTGATATTTTCACGTTATTATTGATGTTAGGCCTATATTATTGAAATAGAGGTCAACCACCTACCTGACTATTAGGCCTACTGAAATCGTAGTTGTTGATTGTTCTTTAGAAAATGGACATTTTTAACAGAAAAACAACTTACCTCTTTACTACATTTTTGTAATCCAGCCTTTCCCAATGGTAGAAATAACAGTGCTCCAAACTCCAGCCAGACAGCAGGCGACATCAGCCCCTCCATTAGAACCCCTACAAATGATACTGTGTTCCTGCCCAGTGACATGAGTCTATGGACAGTGGATGATGTGGCACAGTTCATTCAGTCACTCAAGGGGTGTGAGGAATATGTCCAGGTTGGTGACGATGGAATTGTTAATAAATCTTTCAGAGTGTGTGTGTTACATTCTCCCTGAAATTGCGAGTAAATTGTCACTTTCTGAAGTATGTAGAAGAAATATCCAATAATGTCTAACATTTGGGGATTCAAATAGCACTAAAAATCACTCAAGTTTGAAAAAGAGGAACCAAAGATGCCAGAGGAGGTTGGGGTGGGAGTGGATTTAGGTGGAAATGCCTCCCAAGGAAATCTCATCTTTCAATTCAAAGAATAAATTTCTCCCAAATAATACTAAAACAAGTATGACGCGGTGATGACGTTATGGGTTTTTATAATACCCATCAGCATAAGTCTATCAGAATGTTCCTTAAAGGTTGGTTGAAACTGGACCAAATTTAAAGTTGCACTTCACAAGTTGTTTTATGTCTACCTGCCTCTTGGGACAGTCTTTTCTTTTTCTCCTGTACAAATCAAAAATGTTTTCCTGATGGTGAAGTAGGTCCGAGTGTTCACATGTTCAGGCATGACAGTTGGTACAAAAAAGTAGGATATTTTTATTGGGTACAAAAGCTGACCTATGGTATAGGTTTGTATAGAATTATCTGGCTATTTAGTAAAGAATTTCACATTTTCCTGAGGGTAAGAATCAGAAAACAGATTTAAGTGGGAAGTCTAAGAAAAATTGACTTGCTGGATAAATCTGCTGCCACCTAGTATTTTGAAAGGCTCTCTTTGACTAAATCTCTCACCTGATTTATCTTTTGAATCTTAGATGTTCCGGGATCAAGCTATTGATGGTGAGATACTCCCTGTCTTGACTGAGGATCACCTTCTGCAGAACATGGGCCTGAAGCTTGGTCCGGCTCTTAAGATCCGATTGAGGGTAGCAAGACGACTTGGGTTTACACTGGACGGTCAATACTGCCAGCTGAAACCTCCTTATGAGGACTCACATTGACTGCTTGATGAATCCTCAGGGTTAACTTTAAGTGTGCTGCATCTAAGCAATCGTGCTTAGCAAAAACAGATTACCAGCAAAAATGCAATGTAATATATATTGCTCGTGGCTGGTTTCACCACTGAGTTTTGATTGAGCAAAAACTATTATCAATGTGAAGAACATGTATGAAATGTGATCCTGCTTTGCAGTAATAGGTACATGTTACCAGCTCAAATACAATGCAATTCTTATTGCTTTGAACTCTGCTAATTTTATCTCTGTTAATTTTGTTTTGCCTCAGCAGTAAAATTAGACAAAATCTAAACCTAAATCTAAATCTAAATCAGGTTAACCCCCTGCTGATTCCACATTGACAATATTTGTATATAAAAAAACCCCACTTTATTTATATATAATATATTAAAAAGGAAAACAAAAACCACCCTTCAAATTCACAAAAAATGTAACTGTTGTTGACGTGAAAAAAACAAAAAACACTTTGTGTTCTCCTAATTTGCTGAACTGATTGTTTTGAAGTTTCCAGAGAATTGTCAGGGAATGTTGTTCTGAAATGTCACTTTGGACACAAGTTGTTTTGGATATAAACATTGTAAATTTTAAGATGAATGTATGATATTGTATAAAGCTTGTATTAATGATTTCATATTTAAGATCGACTGTATGGAAACAGCAGCTGTTAATACTCATGTAAATTGATGTAGAACGGAACATGCACAGCATGGTGCTGTTGGTGTAGAACGGAACATGTACAGCATGGTGCTGTTGGTGTAAAATGGAACATGTGCAGCATGGCGCTGTTGATGTAGAACAGAACTTGTACAGCATGGTGCTGTTGGTGTAAAATGGAACATGTACTGCATGGGTCTGTTTGATTGGAGCAAACAGCATGGTGCTGTTGGTGTAAAATAGAACATAGCATGGTGCTACAGATTACTTGGTGCTAACTGTTAATATTTCGGAGCTGGGGGGAAATGCTGAGGTGAAAAGTCAAACTAGTCTTGGTACAAGCCGCTTTTGTCCATTTCTCATGGTTTGACTCATGACAGCTGGTGTAGCTTTAATGGTTTTGATATTTAAGAAATCGTTAAGCTTCCTAGTTCATGTCATTTGGGAACTCAGATGCTTCAAAACACACACCAAAACCCCTTTCACACTAAGCCAATTTCCCACGAAAATTTTGATAGCCCTGGCAAACTTTGGAAAACACTTCCCCCTACTTAGGTTGAAGCAAGATAAACCCAGGGTTGGATCAACCCGGGGTTGGATCAACCCAGGGGTTGGATCAACCCAGGGGTTGGATCAACCCAGGGTTGGGTCAACCCAGGGGTTGGGTCAGCCCAGGGGTTGGATCAGCCCAGGGGTGGATCAGCCCAGGGTTGGATCAGCCCAGGGGTTGGATCAACCCAGGTTTAGCGCACAGAGTGTTTTTTTTTCCCTGCAAAATTGCATTCAGTCTTAAACAAATATGGAGATGAAATGACCGAGTGTTTTTTTATCTTGGGAATTGTCGTGATAGTGTGAAATTGGGGTCAAGAGTTCACCCTGAAGAGCTCACCATTCATCATGGAACATGCAATCCTCCATTATGCATTTTTTTTCCAGTTTGTTCATGTTGTGGTATTTTTTACAATCCGATATACAATGAGCACACCAATTTGTGCCTGGAAATGAGGCACCTCACTTTGGGATCTATTTTTATTGCTCAAGATTTTTTTGTAATGAAATTCCAATGATTTGTTTTAAGTGTTGATGTTGGTGTTTTTTACTCTCATGAACAGGGCCCAGTTTCATGGCTCTGCTTACCGCAAGCAAAGCATCAGGGCTTATGGAAGTGTATTTACCGGGTAAGCAGGGAAATTTACTAGGCATTTTTTGTTTACACAGCTAGCGCAGAAATTTGGCGCTTGCAAAATAAGCAGAGAATGGCGACCGTTAGCGCAGAATTCGGCGGTAAGCAGAGCCATGAAATTGGGCCCATGTCATTTTTTATATTTAAGTGCAATTTGCAAACTTGTTAATCATTTTCAGGTATTACTCTTGTTTTATTTATGACACAAACACTTTGTAATAAGTGGGGGTTTATATTTAATTTTATACACAAAACAAGTCAAAGCAGTAATATTTATGAGGGACAAAAGACAGATTTATTTTGCTCATCACATTCTTATCATTAGCGCCGATGAAACAAGGTGGTAACCAAATTGGGTTAAACAGCAGTATCTTGCACACTTGTAGTTAAAAAAATACTTCATGCAACAAGATTGAATCTCAATCCATTTTTTGGTGCTATATCTGAGAGATTTGACCTTGTCCTATCAACAATTATTATGCAACAAGGTCGTAAATTTACACTAGACCACAGGCCTGAGGCCACTGATTTTAGCTCTGGGCCAGTAAACTCACGACTGGACTGGTGGCGATTTTGTGTTTTATGCTGAACAATAATACTTCACTTTAATATTGTAGTTCTGGTCTTGTAAACAAAACGGTTTGGTCAGTTCAAACTTTTGGAACCATATATTAATGGTAACATGGCTATTGTAATGATCAGACAGACTGAAGTCAGTGGGGGTCAATGGATACATCCATTTGAATATAGGGGAGTGTTTTTATGAAGTATTGGTTAATGCACATCGACTTACTCTGATATTAGTCATTACAAATCATTTACTTTCAATGTATTTAAGTATAATATGCAAGATTTCAATAAACTGCTGATGTTTTGTGCCTGTTATTCCTACAGACCAAAGGTGCCTTACAGTATGGAATAAACAAAATATTATTAGCAGAATGCTTTTGGTAACTACTTAATACATTTTTGGAAACAATTTTACACTCGGGATGCCTACTACTGTATATTGGAAACTACTCTTAAGGTTCAACTTGAATAAAGAAACTGAAAAAAGAAAACAAATCTTATAGTATTTAAGAGAGATTACTTGTTAGAAAGGGGTAAACTCTAAAGTCGTGATCCATAGCAACAGATGAATAATTACCCCCCACAATCATTTCTTTCATTGGTCAAATACAGAACAAAAGTATCTTTCTGCTACATTCAATGCCTTGATTTGACTCCCTTGCCCATTTTGTTTTTGTTCCCTTTCATCGATGGCTTCATCCTTTTCATCCCATCAAATTTCCGTTTCTGTTTACCAGTGTTTGTCTTTTTCTTTTCTAACTTCTTCTTTTTCCTCTTTGGTTCTGTGGTCTCCTCTTCGTCATCGGACCAGAAGTTAAAATCCTGCACAATGTCCTCCTTGTCTTCTCCCTCTTCCATGACCTTGATTTTACCTTTGACTTTTGACATTGGATTGACCTTGGCTGGCTTGACCTCCTCCTCCCCCTCCTCTTCCTCCTGGTCGGCATCAGGGTCATCTTCATCATCATCTTGGTAATCCCCTTCAACATCATCAACATCATCATCATCAAGGCTATCACTATCTTCATCATCTTCGCCCTTCCTTTGTCTTCTTCTCCCCCTCTTGCTCGCCGTATAGCGTTCTTTCTTCCTCTCAGCACGGACCAGAATGTCATCCTCAGAGTCACTGTCTTCGTCAAAGAGTTCACCAAACTCTCTCTTATCTTCTTCCTTCTTCTCAAGTTGCTTCTTTTTAAGTGTTGGGATGTCATCTTGCATCTAATTGTAAAAAGAGAACATAGTCTTGATAACCCTGAAGCAGTACTTTCTTTTGACTGTTGGACATTTTATATTCTTGATGCTGAAAGTCTCTTTATGTTCAACAAGAAACTGAAATGTGAGTAATACTTCTGTCAAATTTACACAGATCATTTTTTAGGTCAATATTTTCTGATTTCTATCAAAACGTAAAGTTCTCAAACCACACATTGCCCTACAGTCTTGACCCCTTCAGTACCAACAAATTATGAAGACAGTAGCTGTGCCACACCTTGTATCACACCAAAGGCCCTGGTCTTGGCCTTGGTGCTCTTTCATTTTCCAATGGAAGTGCCCTTTGCACAATGAAAGGGGATCTTGCCCTTGGCACAATTTAAACTCTATGTCTGCTAAGTATAAACCAATTCTATAGTGAAGAGTCTGTAGCTAGACAGTTACATTCACAGCAACTAAAAACAAGGATATAAAAAACTACTATTACGGGGAGTCTTACCCTTTCTTTGCCAGCTTCCTCATGTCTCAACTCCCTCTCTCTCAGCTTCTTGTAGGTTTCGTAATGTTTGCTCAGAGTCGTGCCTTGTGTCTTCAACTTGTTCTCCCAAGCTTTCTGTAAAGAAAAGAATGACTGTCAACTTGCCACCATCACCAATACCTTAATCTTGATTCGAAAGACTACAATGAACCATTTTGCCAACATGTCTAATAATGTACCTTATCTTGATTCAAAGACAGTAAAGAATTCTTGACTTACCACAGCTGCATCATTGGTAATACCAAAGGCCACTGAGTCTCTCTGTTTGGTCACCTCTTTGCACGTCTCCTGGACCTTCTCAAGGAGACCTTTCATCACCTTGCAGTAATTGGCAACCTTGCACTTCTTCAGAAACGACTTCAACTGTAAAAAGAAAAAGATCACAATAGATCGAAATGTCAACCCTAAAAGAAAACTGATTCACAGGTGTTTTTCTAACCCTTGCCTTCAGCTGAAGTTTATAAGCCACTAAACGTCATACCCTGCTTCATGACTGCCTACAGGGTCTTAGCTGACACCTTTAAAGTCTCTGGATTAAAGAAACAAGCAAACAAGTCTTGCTTTCATTGATGATCCAGTAACCCATTGTGGCTTACTTTCATACAGTCAACATAGCTTTGGAGTGTGGTATAGACCATGCTCAACAGCAGCCTATACATCTTAACCAGTAAGCCACCATCTTTGTTCCCTGACTGGGATACTAATACAGAATACTGGTTGACATCACACCAAAATGGGGCCAGACTATTTTTTCCCTTCCAGTTTGTTTAGTAAAATTGATTTGATAGGAAAAAATCCAGAAAGTTTACACTGGGATAAAACTAAAAAAGGAAAACGTTCGTCTTTGGGTACCTGCAATATCGCTGGAAATGCCAGTTCCGGGAATCCAATAGAATAGCTGTGTATGTTGAGTTGCTCCAACATCACATCATACAGCTGATCAATCAGCCCATCCTATGAAGGGAAACAAAGATGTGAAGATTTGAAATGAGGAAATAAACACCAGCTCATCCGGATCAGTTACCATGGAAATGTTACTCCATGAGTTTTGTTCACTTTGTAATGAGTAATGGCCATCATAGGAATGAGGCTTTATTGCACTGTGAAGCAATTATAGTGAATTTGTTTTGCTCAAGAACACAGGTATCAAGACCTGGATTTGAACGGACATTCCAGTGACTCTGCCATCAGAACTTGAGTTCAATGCACCAGACACCTTAATAGCCCAACTCTCTACATTGTGCATGTAGTTTGAATTGACAGTTTCTTCACCCATGCTTTCACTAAAGTCCACTTCTAGGCTCAGGTCACAAAGGAATAGAGCAACAAATTCAAACTTTTTAAAAACTCTATAGAAAGTTGTTACAGTCGACTCTCTTTAATACGAGCTCGGAAGATACGAGACGCCGGATAATACGAGGTATTTCACCATCACATAACTGTCACATGCGTGTTTCTATGTCTTAAAAAACGGAAGATACGAGCACGGTC
>CM021543.1:12969686-12983917 GCA_010994315.2 Pisaster ochraceus | reverse complement strand
TCTTCAATTCCACACAGCGCTGCAGTCACAGTGCTGCAATTTTCTTGGCCCCCCAAAAACATCAAAGTATTCCCCAGAGCAGAAACAAAAATACCACAATTACTCGTATATTAAATCCCTTCAAAGTTCATTTTATTTGCATGCTCAAGGACACATCAAAATATGTTCTTCTGGAAAATCATCGCTGACAAATCTGCCTTTTGCTGCAACTGTGTGCTATGCCATACCTCCTTACACAAAGGAACATTCATACGACCTATGAACCCGTCTCACCGCGCATGCTCATTTCAAAAGTTAAACAGGTTCAGTGTCAATAGTACAAGGAAGTAGTTATGAATGTCAATAAAGTATCAATTTGATAGTACAACACCATGTTTTCCACGCAGTGCCAGCCAGGCATGTACCCAGCCAGGCATGTACCCATGAACCCCACCAGCCACAAACAGACAAAGGAGCTGACCTGAAGATGACATTGCTGAAGTTTCTACAACGATATCGAGTAACGACAAAAGCAAGTACAGCAAAGAATTCAAGTAGAATGGGAATAATGGGAAATAAGTCACGTCTGGACAACATTGGGCCAATCAATTTATTTTAGTAAAACTTCTACCAAATGATAACAAAAATGTCTGTCCTCGATACATACGTAGAAATCTTACAGATTTGTCTCCTCCATTTTCTTAAATACTCGGTCATTTACTTTTGTTTTAACCACAAACAAGTCAGTGGAAAATGGGATTAACTGAGCTGTTTGAGTTGTTTTAAAAATTGGTTAAGATCTGTTGGCTGCGGAGATTTCAGATTAAGCGGCAAGTTGTTCAAAGCCTGGTCAACCCTGAATTTAAATATTCTTCCTCCACTTTCTGCTTCTAAGCACAGTGACGCAAGCATAAAAAGGTGCTAATTATTACTGTCCTATGTATATACAGTTTGTGGAAACACCATGTGTATCTACTTTGCTGTGTAGATTTTGTTCTTTGAGAACCTGTCTTGCTGTTTATTCTCCTGCCACGGAGTAGATTTAGGAATTCAGAATAGTACTGTCCTACATACTAGGTTCTTAAAAAAACCCACCAAAAACCAAACTGATGACCCCTGACCAGCAACTAAATGCACAATCTCCACAAGGTGATGCTTTTGTCATAATCAAAATGTCTTCCTGAGCACTTTTCAACAATTTTGAGATTAGTTGGACTTGTGTTTCAAAATTATACATTTGCCCGGATGCAAAATGCTTAAAGATGTGCTTAGCTGATGACCCATTCCAGTTTGCAGGGGGGGGGGCAGTTGTTGTGAGTCATCTCATGCTTTTTTCTGCTTTTGGAAAAAGCATGCAGGGGCGACGCCAGGGTATTTGCAGGGGAGCAACAAAGCTTTAGAGTCTTCACACTTAAAACTGACTTATAAGCTGATTGGATTTGGGTTTATTGTAAGACCTACCGAGTAATCTTCATTTACATTAAGTATGCCTAAATCTCACAAGTTTTGATATCAGAATTTACAGTTTCAGAGAACTCTTGAAACTCTAAAAATATATTTGGAACTTCAGCATGTAACATTATGTGTAGATCAATCTCACAATGACCCAAAGGCCATCCGAGTATTCAGGACCCCACAAGAAATTGAATATGAGAGTTTTGCAATAGCCAGTGAGACTCTTTTAGAAAATGAAGACCCATTTAAACTCATTATGTGAAACATTTGTACAAGGTTTTTTTAAACCAAAATGTTATAAACTTGGATACAAGCTGAGTATGTAATCTCCTAGTGCATTATGCATTTCTTATCAGCCGTGCTTCTAATAGGAAATGTTATACTAACTCTGACTAAAAAAGACTTACAATAATGTCTTTTGTAATGACGAAATTCATCATCAAACCAAGGCAGAACGAATTAAAAGCAGCCCCCCAAAAATTGTGTTCACAAAGAACTTATTACTCATATTGTTATTACGACATCACGCAACAATGAGCAACCCAGTAGCAGCGAAACTTCTGATTTTTCCCCTTAATTTTTGAGGCCGAATAACACGACAACGGTTTGACGTACAGAAGTGAATGCGGCATCAATAGCACGGAACACCCTTCGTTCACCGTAACATGATCATCAACCTCATTTATCTCTCTTTCCTGCCTATAACAGTCAAGTTCAAAAATATGAAGCTGTTCAACAATAGGGGGCCTCACTGGCGAGTCTCACTGGCGAGTCTCACTGGCGAGTTTATGGAATAACAGGGAAGTATGTACTATGAAACCCGGAATTCTGTTGTGAAGGAGTGTTTTATTTGCAGTTTACATCCTCACTGCAAATTGGTGAATGGTTCTCAATGGCCAAAAGTGTACTATTCCCTCCCACCTTATATGTAGGCGGGTAGGAAAGGTGGCTCTTATTTCAAGCCTGAAGGAAATTCTTCCTCTCATCAAGCGCATGGTGAGTTCTGCGATAAATGCCATAATGATACAACTATTTAACGCAGGCCCTAAGCTAACAATAGATGGTGTTTGAGCCAGACCCATCAATTCCACACAGCGCTGCACTCACAGTGCTGCAATTTTCTTGGCCCCAAAAACACATCAAAATATTCCCCAGAGCAGAAACAAAAATACCACAATTCCTCATATATTAAATCCCTTCAAAGTTCATTTTATTTTCATGCTCAAGGACACACCAAAATATGTTTTTCTGGAAAATCAACGCTGACAAATCTGCCTTTTGCTGCAACTGTGTGCTATGCCATACCTCCTTACACAAAGGAACATTCATACGACCTATGAACCCGCCTCACCGCGCATGCTCAATTCAAAAGTTAAACAGGTTCAGTGTCAATAGCACAAGGAAGTAGTTATGAATGTCAATAATTTAACATTCGTATGACCTACAACCCTGTCTAACCGCGCATGCTCATTTGTATAGTTTAACACAATCATCGCACCGCGCATGCTCATTTGTATTGATAAGCAGGTTTAGTGTCATTAGTGCGAATAGTTATGAATGTCAATATATATAATTTTGGATTACTTCCTTCATAATACAACACCATGTTTTCAACGCAGTGCCAGCCAGGCATGTACCCAGCCAGGCATGTACCCATAAGCCCCCCCAGCCACAAACAGTAAAAAAAGCTGACCTGAAGATGACATTGCTGAAGTTTCTACACCGATATCGAGTAATGACAAACAGGGAATACTTTGATGTGTTTCGGGGGGAAAGCAAATTCACACTGTGACTGCAACACTGTGTGGAATTAATGGGTCTGGCTCAAAAACCTAGTAATGTTACCTTAGGGCCTGAGATAAAAAGTCATATAATTATGGCAATTATCAAGAACTCACCATGTGCTTGATTGGAGGAAGAGTTATGTTCAGGCTTGATATACAAGCCACCTTTCCTATCCGCCTACATATGGAATAGTACACTTTTGGCCATTGAGAGCCATTCAACAATTTGCAGTGAGAATGTAAACTGCAAAATAATATATATTAATTAAATATATATTTTAGTAATAGTAGTAGACACAAATTGAAGTGTAAGTCAAACCAAGGAAATGGTTGTGCCCATTAAATGATAGGGCTACAATGCAGTCAAAGTCAGATTTTATTTTAAGGTGGTTTTGGACCCTATCGAGCTTTCAGGCGAAAGTGCGAGCATTCCAACATGGCCACTTGAAACAGATGGGAGGCGCATTGAGGTCAGTGTGAGGTTATAATGGATTAGTAAGTAGTTTTCTTGACAATTTATCAGAGTATTAGAACCCCTATCAATCCGATTTAACCTCTCAAAGACATTTAAATTTTCTCCTGAGGTGTACTTAAGTTTTCACACTTTCCGTTGAACAGCTTCATATTTTTGAACTTGACTGTTATAGGCAGGAAAGAGAGATAAATGAGGTTGATGTTACGTTGAACGAAGGGTGTTCCGTGCAATTGATGCCGCATTCACTTCTGTACGTCAAACCGTTGTCGTGTTTTTCGACCTCAAAAATTAAGGGGAAAAATCAGAAGTTTCGCTGCTACTGGGTTGCTCATTGTTGCGTGATGTCGTAATAACAATATGAGTAATAAGTTCTTTGTGAACACTCCTCATGCATAAGGATCTGAAGTAACTGAAACTGTATCTATAAGCATGTTTTGACTTGAGCTAGTCCTTCCAACATTTCTCCTTCATGGTGGATGAATTGTACAGAACACTATTTAGAATGGATTCCAATGTCCTTCTCTGTTGATGACAGCCCAATTCCAACAGTGATTAATTATATTTTTCACAAGAAGGATTTCCTTTTAATTTATTTCAGACTTTTTCAAGGCTTTAATAACTTTTTGGTATCTTTAAAAAATAACAACTGAGATCCTTTCACACACAATAATATTGCTAACACATGGACAACATGACCAAATGTAACACAGGTTTATATCACTACCAATGGCCAAACAAAACAGCCAAAAGGCCTCAATAAGACTTGCTATTTCCATCTAAACTAGTTGCCATCAGAAATAGCTTCAATGTTCCCTTGTTTAAGTTGCCGCAAACAAATCATTAACCTTAATTGGGCAGAACAGCATCCAGGCACCTAGTTTGTTTACACCCCAACATCTCCTTGCAGTCTGCAATAATTTGTTTGAGATACCACACTCTCCTCCTTAGCTCATGTTGGCTGTATACTGCATTGCCAATGCCAACTGCTACCTTTTTCTCCCCAAGCCCCAATTCAGTGTTAATTTGGAGGTTGCAGGAACAAATTCCCACCCTAGAAAGTTTGTCTTTGTTCAACCCCAAATTAAAAAATTTAGTATATGGTTTAAGCTTTTTATGTTGTTAAATGGCTATTTTGCTGATTTTTTAAGGGGGGACAAATTCAAATTAAAAATTAAATTAGATAGAGTATCATCCCTGCCCTTTAAAGCTTTTCTGCATTAATTAGTTTCTATGGAACCTCAACAGTTCCTTTGGGAAGTTCATGTTTGAGTCTTCTTACCTTAAGAATGTACTCCAGCCAGCTGTTTTTCTGCATACAGCGATGGATGGCAAACAGAGACAGGAAAGACAGGACTCTCACTGCCTCCTCACCGGTACTCCACAGGGTCACCAGTTTCTAGGATCAAAATTGAAATAATGTGACACTATTTTCCTGGTGCTATTTGCAATAAAGATAATGTTTATTACACCCCAAAAACCGTTATCATGGTGCCGCCATCTTGTTTTTCCTACCACTCAACTCAATGCAAACCAAACCGAGGCAGGGAGGGCAAAAAAATCTGAGAATCAGGATTCAGTCATTTCCTACAGGGAGCAAGACTAAAGGTCTGTAAAATAAGATAAGATAGAAACGTATCGACCCACACTGGGGAAAATTGAAACTAGGCTTGATTCAAGCAGTACAGACAAAAACACTCAAATTCAATCAACAAACGGCAGATGGATGAAACTGGAAGGGCCATTCTTTGTTGTCCTTGGATCCTCAGTATGGTTATATGGATTATAATGGGAAGAGAAACAAAATGGTTGCATTATGCGGGGGGGGCTGGCAAACAATCAAGAGTCACGAAGATGTTACATCATGAATGTCTTGAAGCGTTTTAATCTTCAAGTTTTTGTTCAGGTCGACCACTCAGTGAATTGATGTCATTATTGCATTGGGGACGACGAAAAAGATTATGGTTTTACTCCTACACCAGCACTTTATACCGTGACCAATATGGGGGGGGGCAGAGGGAACCACCCCCTCTCCCCAATATTCACATACTTTAATACACTATTTTCCCTTTTGTACAGAAGTACACCCCCTTAAAATCCTCTAGAGAAATTCCTGAAATTTCAAGCACACAATGAATGCATAATGGCAGGGGGCAGGGTACCACCATGCCCCCAATCTGAGCACCAAATGCAATATTTGATAAGCACTGCATATGCTTGGGAGTCTGGAAACAAGATCCATAGGTTAATTGAGTGGGTTATGAACCCATAACCTATGCACTCAGAGTAGATATCAACAACTAGACCACTGAGCAAACCCTGTGAAGAGAAGCAAGTTCATTTCATGTAACCCTTCCGCTCTTACTTCTCATTTAACCTCAGTGCGTATAACCCCCTCTTCCCCTCCATCAACCCCCTTACCACCCCTCTAACTACTAACCCCTCCCATCCCTGCAATCTCCTTTTATTATCACTAACAAGGAGACATACCTTGACGAGGTCCTTGGTTAGCCGAGGAAAGCAACAGAAGTATGGGATCATACGATGAATGTGACGCAGGACGACGCACACAATGGTCGTCTCAGATAACTGCTTCAGAAGCTAATGAAAAGAAACGAGAAGTTACCAATGGGGTCAAGTCGTTTCTGTCCATCAAAAGTCATATTAGCATAAGTCTCTTATCTAAATTTTCTTCTGGTCTTCTTATAAACCCATTCCCTTCTTATAATTCATACAATCCTTCCATATGGTGTATATAGCTAACAGAAACAATTGAAAGGAATTGTATGCTTGAGACTTTTAAAAGGTGTAAGCCAAAATTGAATAACTGCACAAGACGGGTATGTCTAAGTGTTTGAACTATGAGACCCATTTATATAACACGTTGGAAGGATTTACAAGATGATACAGACCAGACTGCTACAATTATCACTCCAGAAATTAATTGGACTTGGGCCATTAGTAAATTGGTGATATATTATCCCAAATTTGATTGCAATTGCAAGTTTTCACAATACCTTCACAATGTCTGTGATGTAGAGCTTCACTGTAGTCTGCACCTGATGCCACTTCTTGGATGATGTGGGAAGATTTCTCCTGGGAAGGGAGCGGGAGTAATTATAAGGATGCAACAAATTCATGAAACTAATGAACTTTAAAATAAAAACAAGGATTTGAGGGGTTAGTTATCCCACTCACAGCTGAGAAGCTGAACTGTGAAGGGCGTGGTTACGTGTTGGAGCTGCAGGCATGTAATGGTGTCGTTGGCAGCCAGCCACATCGAACCATTGACCTTGCCAGAGCAAAGGAGAAAACCAACACAACTCTATATTTACCAAGCTGGGAATCGAACCAGGGCCACAGTGGTGAAAGATGAGCACTTTGCATACAACATTTTCTTCCATTAGGCACTAGTGAATCCAAATTACAAATCTTGTTTCTTCATTTTCATCCAAAATTCTTACTACTTTTAATGATGCTATATGAAGGCCCTCATAGTTATCTTAATGTTGATTCACATCTTTATAAGTTGCATTGTCTGATGACTAGTCAGAAACTCATGCAACTCATGGCCTTTGTTTCCTTTATGTTTTGGGTCTTGGAACCTGTCACAAATATTATTTGCAATTTCTAAAGAAAGTAATAATTTAAAGCTTAAAATGTATGGCTTTAGACGTCTGTAATGTAAGGCACAGCTAGGGGTAACCTATTTTTGAATGACACCCATTCATAAAGTACCTTGCAAGAAACACCTCAACCCTTCACTTACTTTTTCAAGGGTTTTTCCCCAATCTCCAAGACTTTCTGCAGAGTAGGATGGACATGCTTCAAGCATAAACTCACCATGGCATTGAACACTGAATGAAAGTCAATACAAATACACTTTAGCATTTCAAACCAAGTAAGCCAAACAAAGCTTTCTCCTCGATGATAAGGCCCAATTTCATAAAGCAGCTTAAGCTACAAATCTTGCTTAACAATTACCTCCTTAAAAAAAAAATATTAAAAAGCAAGATATATTATATCAGCAAGAGGGGAATCTTTTATACATGTTGCTTTAAACTTAAATTCTTACACTTTTTGTTATTTATATTTCAAAATAAGTGAGTAAACTGGATGTCCAATACTTGAATCTAAAGTAAACTTTGACAAATTTGCATTAAAAAAACATCTTGATCACAGACTTTTAAAATGTGGCTCACCTGCACTGCCTTCCACTCTGTACTGACTGACTTCGACATCTGATGATATCTGCTGAACGGCAGCCCGGAACGCCTTCACCACTTCATGTAGACTGCTCAGTGAGTACACCTGTCAGAAAAAAAACCTCCCTTGGTTTATTTTGATTATTTGAGAACACAGAAAAAACAAACTGTTTCTTTTTCCTCTTATCTTTGCATTGCTCGTTAGGATTCATAGATTGTTTGAATTGACAGAGGAGCAGACCAGCCAGCAGACCCTCACGATTTCTCTCTAAATGATCATAGATTTTCCTTCTAACGAAATGGCCTTAATTTACATTATTAACAATAATTTTGTCACGATCTTTGTCTATATTCAGGAGGAAAATAAAAGTTTTGATCTTTTTGTCAGTCATGCAACTGCAACAATATAGGAGGAAAGTACAGTAAAACTTTGTACTATGCTTTTTTCAAATAAAGCTTGCATGTCTGTTTTGCATTGCCTGTTTTATTTGTGTATCGGCTAAAAATTGAATCGTTATTGGCAGGATATGCTAGCTTATGCAAAGGGAGATCACTGGCAGCCAATCATCACAAATAAAACAATCCTTCAGAAACTGAGGAAGGAGAAACAAATGTTTGGAGTCTGACCTGAAGCTGTTTCCGCCATTTTTCCACCATGGCTAGAGTGACATCCTTCCCTGCTCTTCTTGGAGCTCTGCCGCTGTCTCCTTCAGTGGTGTAATCTTCATCATCACTATCTACATAATCCTGCATCCAAAATGGAGATCACACAAAATGAGGTCAAGATAAAACTTGGAATAATAACTTTTATGAAATCTGCTCTGGCAACATGAGAGTAATGGCAAATGTTTCTGGGGTGTGACTGTACAACTTAAAAAATTCCTAAAAAATTGAAAGCTTTGGTCTTTAGATGAAACTCCACGAATCTTTAGGGTGTTACATTTTAAAGAGTTTACAGACTCTCTGCAAGACAACCAACATAAAACTCAAGGTTAAAACACGGGATCATGTAAATGACTTGTGACTTGAGTTTTACTTTCATTCCAGACTCAAGACACAGGGCTCACACTGTAACTCAAAAACTCATGTTGAGTTTGTGAAACGATATTATCCAGCAATTTTGCATAGCAAAGTTGCACTTGTCATTTCAACATGAAATTCTGTGCTTTCTTTGTCTATAATTTTATTTCACTTTGCTAAGCGCCTTGGATTAGGCAGCTAGAACGATGAAGCTCTACAAATGTCTGATGATTGATATATGGTTGGAATTTGTTTCGCACCCTGAAAGCTAGTGGTAAGCAACTGATGATTTTTGAGTAGCACCTGGAACATTTTTTGTAGCGTTGTGGGACACCATTGACTGGGATACGAGTACTAACCTCAAGTGACTCAGGCAGTTCATGTACAGGTCCTTCTTCATCGCTGGTGTAATCTGAGTCTTCAAACTGCAGAAGCTCCTGGTCATTCTCCGCCAAGAACTTATAAAACTCTGGGTCAGTTTCCTTTAACTTCTCAAGAGACTGCTTGTGTTTGCTCATTTTCCTGCAGCAGATAAACAGTGAAACTATGTTTTAATCCAAAACCTTCAGAAAACTTTCTCATTATAAAGTGCTCCGCATACTCTCTCAGAAGTCAGTGTCTCATCAACCTAAGTTATATTCCCTTTTTCGATCCTCCCTCCCTACCCATATTTTTATCAATCTTCATCCAGCATCTCAGCATCTTCATCTGACTTAACTTCCTTTAAATCCCCACTTCTTTTTTCATCACTTTCCTAGACTAAAATATTCTGCTCTGTCTTACTCCTCGTCCTACTTTAAGATAAATCAACATCATACCCTGTGGCTGTAGTCCCTTCTGCTGACGGTGTCTCCCCATCATCCCCACTTCCTTCCTCCTCATCTTCTTCTTCTTCATCCTCTTCGAGCTCTTCATACTCTCCTTCTTCTTCTACATCTTCATCCTCACTTCCTTCCTCATCATCTCCAAAGCTTTCCTCAGCATCTTCCTCATCT
Source organism: Pisaster ochraceus (assembly GCA_010994315.2). Taxonomy (NCBI): domain Eukaryota; kingdom Metazoa; phylum Echinodermata; class Asteroidea; order Forcipulatida; family Asteriidae; genus Pisaster; species Pisaster ochraceus. The sequence continues at coordinate 12,974,007 of CM021543.1, read as the reverse complement.
TCAGTATTGCCAAGGTCTGAGGCATCATCACTGTCGGAATCAGAAGCAGCCATCAGCTCTTCGGCCGTCATGTCGGCAATCTTCTTCCTAGGATCAAATATAGCGAAAAGGCAGTCAATGCTGACGCAAATAAAATAGAAAAGCTACAAAATAATCTAGATTAATTTTGTCTGTCTGGCTGGTTTTACTTGGGTTTTTACTTGTAGTTTTTGATTGTTAATATAATGTAATAATGTTAATTGACTGTTGATGTTAACGTGGTTAATTTAGACGCAATTTGATCTGTAGTTTGTGATGTCTTTTTGAGCTTGTAACATAAACCATTACTAAATTTACTCAGTCAGTTAGTTTCCCTCATAAAAGTTGTAGTCTTTTGACAAACCACTACCACTATCATACAACTGTCGGAAATACACGTCTTGTAGGTAGCTGTACATTGTAATGGACTCTAGAGTCTTGGCAACCCAAATTCAAAACTCTTTTTTTTCTATTCCTGATAATCAAGACCAAAACGACATTTCGTAAATTACAACATGGTACAGGAGGGTAAATAGACACACTTTATCCTACCTTGATTTGTCTTTCGATGGCATTTTTACTATTGTTAGACGACTATTAAAAAGCCGGCACACGTGTTCGATGGTAACAATCACCTTTGACACATGAGGGCGCTATTTAATAATACCAGATCGCCCTCTGTTGACTGTTTTGATAGAATCACAACTTGTTGCTAAGACGAAGATGGCGACCTGCATAGGTGAATGAGGAAAAAATAATGGAACTTCTCTCTTGAAGAATGCAACTTTAAGAACAAAAAGGTGCTCAAAGTAGCTACTGTAGAATATGTACTGTTTGATAAATTACCTTGCATATGGGATTTCTTTGGAGTTTGCCTGTAATTTCGGCGATTATACACCAGGCCAATTGACTGACAAACATGACATTCTAAATCTAATTTCTAATTATATATTGACAAACGGAAATATTATTTTTCGTGGACAAAACTATGACGGCATAATAATGCATTGCAACTTGCTAGAATGCAAGTGCACTTTTTTACACCATGTTTTATGATAATTGATATGATTCCCTTAATGTTTTGTGTGTGTGTTTGTTGTATTTTGTGTACAGCAACCCCAACAAAACACTTTTGTTTACTAACTATTTATTTTGCTGTAGTTAGTACTAGAAGTAGCGGCTTCCGAAGTAACACTGTCAGTGTCATGAGTGACTGTTGTTATATTTTAGTATTAACGTTTCAATTTTAGTTCGCAAATGGCTTAATTTTTTAAGCACAATTGTAAAACTAAAAAAGTGCTCATTTCTAAATCTAAGGTTACATAATTTCAATCACATAGACTAGAGGTTCATTCTTCTATCCTCTCCATAATCATTCATAGTCCATGATAGCAGAAATTTTACACAAATAGGATTTTGTATGGGGTTTATGGAGATGAAGAACGAACCTCAGTCATAGTCCATGGTAGGAGAATCCACACTAAAAATGACGTCACATTTGCTCAAAATGCCCGACTGTTGGCCAAAAACTTGGACTCGTTTGTAGGGAGATTTGACAAGTTTGTCTGACATCCTGGTACTTATAACCAGCTTAGCTTCTATTTTTAGCATTAGTTTGGAGTGCTTCTCCATGAATGAAAACTAGGGCCGAGTTTTAACTAGTTAGTTAACTAACGTTTGGGAATAACTTTGGGCATGTAAGGGAGGTCGACAGAATGGCCATAATTATGATTGGATCTACATGAAAACCTCTTATAAAATCTCATCTAAAGCAAAAGACCTCTTTAATAACATAAGACTTTTGATGTCGAAAATCATCTGTTAGTACTAGTAGATAAAGACATTCTCTCTTCTTACAATTCAGTTTTGTTTCTCTCAATAATTAACATTAGGTCTATATTCAAAAATCTGGAACAGCGTTATTTTGTATCCATTGCAGTGGTTCTAAAAACTGACAACAGCGATACTTTGTATCCATTGTAGTGGTTCTAAAATCTGAAACACAAGACGTAGAATCAAGACGATGTCGCAGGAACTGACGTACCCCAATCAGGATGGTGACAGTTACCTTCTGGACGACAGCCCAAGCCCAGATGGGGATCTACAATCTCCTGGGGGATTTGAGACAGCAGAGGGCGGAGGTCATGAGACACGTCAATGGATGGAATCAAGCGAGGGACCTTTGGAATATGAGAGTGATCCTGAGATGTGGTCACAGAGTGATGACACGTCACTGACAGGGTGAGAACTCGGACTAGGACAAATGAAATGAGTTTTTTAAAGATTCCTAACACAACTTCACCAATATTTTTTAAATGGGAGCAATCTTAAATTAATTAACAATTTTCTAGCTAATGAACCTAAAGAGAAATTCTTATTTGAGAAATTTGCCAAAAGCACCTTAAATACTCTGAAATCTATCTTGTAAGTTTGATAATATGACAAATTATTATTATTGCAACAACATTTGTAACTATCAATAATAAATTTCATGCTTATCAAGTCACAGAAATTATTCCGATATTTTCATCGGTGGCTTATGGAATATCAGTAACTGTGGAACTTCCTCAGGGCATATTAACCTTGTCATAGTCAAAATATTTTGGTGTTGAGTAACCAATGCACTGGGTATTTTGACGAAGTCAACAACCTAATCAAAAACAAACAACACTCTGTTCATGCGATTGAGTTATGTTTTGTTAAGTTTTTCAGTTTGTATTCAATTAACGCTTGTCTATATCCTCACAGGCCAGAAGAAAGTTTAAGTGAGCACGGTAGCGACCGGCCGTCATCTGCTAAACAAAAGTTCAGCCGTCATGAAAAGCTGCGTATGTTGGCTCTCCGTCGCCATCTGGATAACCTAGCAGGTCAGGTTCTGGAGAGTGAACACATTGTGCAGACAACAAGGTGAGTAGACAAAGTGGACAAAGTGTCTACATACCAGTTCCTATCATCTCCTTTTACCACTTCACGCCGGCTGACATATCCGCCAACTTTTTCTGGACTGTCCTCCAGCAGATGTTTTTAACACCCCATGCATGTTCAGAGTACCCTCTATATTTTGCAGTCAGTCAGATAGCTGGCGAGACTATTGTCCCGGACATTCTATTGTGTATCGACACTGGCATTCACCTAGCATTCTTTTCATCCATACAAAGAGGGACAGAAGGTGCTGGAAATCATGCTTGTAATATCCCTTTTTCTGGGGGTTATATGTAATTCCCTGATTACAGACCTTTGTCCTTTTGACAAACAAACTTGACAAACAAAAATTGACAGGCTGCGACCATTGTTTACCATTTTATTTGGCTCGGTGAGAGGCAAGTTTGAGCATTCCGAGATTCAAGCATACCATGGCAGATTATCGGGCGTGGCTTATGACCGATGTTCTGTGAATCGCAGTGAGTGCCTAATCTTTTTTGCTCACAAGACAAAATCAAATCCCAGTGCTCACCTTGAGAACCTTTGTTGTCTTTCCTTTGTCAAGCCAGGGTTTCCTTGTGGCAATTATATGTTCAAGATTTTTATTCCAGAAGCTCCAAAAAGTTCCAAAATCTGTTTTCAAAATATCAACGTGAAGTGGTCAGTATCGCTCCTTCTAGTGATCGCTCATTTTGTTCGGTCATTTAATCTCTATGTATGATATTTGTAATCAAGGGAAGAGCTGAAGAAATGCCGCACTAAGCTAGAGGCTCTTGAATTAGAGAAGGAACATGTAAGAGAGCAACTGGCCCTGAGTGAGGAGCAGGGTAACATGGCTAATGTCCACCGTCTCCGGAGTAAACTAACCAAGTTGGAGAAGGAGCTGCAAGCAGAGGGTGACCTGGAGAAACAGATTGAAGAACGTCTCAGTGAAGCAGAGTAAGTGATGGGATTGCCAATGCCTTGAATTGTCTAGGCTCAAGTTTAAAAAGCTGCTGAGCAGAAAATATCACTTAACAGATTAACAAGGAACCAGCAACAAGCAATATAATTTACATTGTATTAAGGCTGGTATCCCATTTCTGCGAAGCTAAACTTTACTGGCTTAGCAAATGTTTGTGCTTGACAGTTTAATCAAATTGTTTCTTGGTTGGCTTACTTGTACCACTGCGGTCATCTTTCAGCTTTTCATTTTGTCTGCTCCCTTCTCCAGCAATTAGGGTTGGAGTACTTTTTTAAACAAACAAATTTGTGTCCACTTTTTTCAGGCTGCAGCTGTCTAAAGCTGAGCTGGAGCAAGGAAAGTTCATTCTAGCTGAGGAAGATCTAGAGATACAGGAAGAACGCTTGGAGCAAGAGAGGACGGAGAATGTCATGCAAC
>CM021543.1:12852947-12867738 GCA_010994315.2 Pisaster ochraceus | reverse complement strand
TTAAGACCAGTACCTGTCTTTATCCTTGCGGATAGAGACAGGGGACCAGTCTATAAAAACTGGAGCTGAAGTGTTTGTCACGTGACAAACACTTGGTGTTCGGGCTATTTGTGATATTGGTGACATAAAAAAAGAGCTACGTTTCATTATTCGGATTCAAAATTCAGGTTCCAAGTCCGAGTGTTTTTTTCTTTCTTGTTTTCCCTACCTGACATTCAACACTGAAGTGTCTAAAATAGCGCCCTCTTACAAGAGGCGTTTTTGCATGGCTGATGCAGACAATTAACCGCGATCTCAGACTTTAAATCAAGTCTACCTTCACTGTGGCCAAAGCAAATGAAGGCCAATCATGGCACACTACTTATAAACAAGTTTCAGCAATGCATACAAGGGACCGAAGTAATCCCAAAATGTTCAAATACCCGCGAGACTTGCACTGTCTATAAGAAGCTGTTGACCTCTTGATTTATTCAATTTCATCGTCACAATTGGCCAAGGAAGGGAACATGTATCTTGTAGAGCGCCCTCTATTGATACCTTGCTTGGAATTTGTCAACGTCTCTTTTCCACATAACCCGAAAACCGTACCAACCAGCGAAAACATTTCCTATGCAAATAACGGTGTCCTTAGGGAAATTCTGTCTCTTATAATGGGAAATTAACATAGGCGTAAGGAGGTTGATTCAAAAGAGGGCGCTGTAAGTGGAGGGGGGGGGGGTACAACACACAAAATCTCCTGCCACAACGGCACCTTTAAACTATAACGCTTTTTTCTTATATTTCGCGTACACACTGTTCGTCGTTAGGTAAGGTTTAGTGTTGATTCTTATTTTGTTTGTGTTTATGTATTGTTGTTATTATTTATTTATTTATTCTTTAGCTTACTTGTTGATTTGTCCGGGATGTTGGGATATTTTAATTAATTAAAAAAAATTACGGGAAACTTTAGTGGGTGTGATTACAGTTCCGGAAACCACCTTTTTCAATTTATGTCATCTCGTTTTATTAAGTTACATCAAACTAATACATTATTTAAAGTCAATAAAATCGTTTAGGAAGGAAGCATCAATTGAATTTCTCTAGCGGAAAGTTAATTAATAAGGTTTGCTCAAATGCAATCTTGGAAAGGCCATCAGTTTCTGTCTTCCTCCTGAAGTCATTTACGCAAATTGAAACAGGTCGAGCGGTATCCATCTATAATGAAGGAGTCCTCCTCACGTTCAATTGATCTAATTTCTTAGTGGTCGATAGATACATGGTCATACGAAGGCTAAAAATGCCGACTTATCAAACGCAACCAGTGATCTGAAAAAGATCCGAACCACTTCAATTTAAAAACAGGCTGAGTAACTAGTGCCTCACAGACTTCCATGTAGTAACCCACTGATGATTTTATTGGTGTTTGTAGAGGCTTGGATACACACACACATTATACACTTATTATAAACACACTAAACCTGAATGAACAACCTGAATCAATTGTTTTTAATGGACGGAGGGAGACACCGTATATGCGTCATAACAAAGCCGCACATAGGGGATAACTGCATGCATTGTTCACTTACAACTACGTCATCTCTGACGATGACGAAGTAGCAGACAATATTCTTAAAGGCTGTACAGAGGTGCATCTTAGTATTAAAAGCTACGTACCGACTTTGACTTGCCTCTGTGTGAGTAAAGAACTCAAGATGTATGTGCACTGTATAATGGTAACATTGGTGTTGATGAAAAGTGCTGGCTGCTTGGTGACATATTTGCCGGCTGAAGTTTGCAAGAGTTATTTCCAGCCTGGAGACATCTATCTAGGTGGAATATTTTCCCTGCACGGCGGTGCCGACGGAGAATCATCAAAGGAAGATTGCGAGGGACTTTACCCGGTCTCGTCCTTACAGTTGACCGAAGCCATGGCCTTTGCTGTGATGACCATTAACCAAGATGACACTGTACTTCCCAACGTAACTCTGGGGTTTATCATCCATGATGACTGCTCCTGGCCGGAGTATGCCACCTGGGGCTCGCTGTCTCTGGTCCTGGGGGCTCAACCTTCTCTTGAGGGTGACTACTGTAAAATCCCTGGACCCAACATCGGACGAGATATTAAGCAGGTCGTTGGAATAGTAGGCACAGGAGAGATGTACACAACCGAAGTGGCAATCAACACAGCGCAACTGTTCAAACGACCGCTGGTCTCGTACGGTGCTACTGATCAGGAACTGCACGGTGAGCATGGTCACCCGTACTTCTTTGGTACCATCCCGTCAGATAGTTACAAAGCCAGCGCCATCGTGGACATATTGTTGTACTTCGAATGGGAGTATATAGCGATGATATATTCCGATGATCACGAAATCCACCATCTACAAGAGAATATATTAGACCTGGTGGAAGAGTTTGGTATCTGCTTATATGCAGAAGCGGAGCTCAGTGAAGATCCAACAGAAGGTGAATTGCAGCAAATGGTAACGATGCTTCAGGAACACCCCCATGCCAAGCTGGTGGTCGTTTTAGTTTCTTCTGCATCGGCTTTCAGCGCCGTAATGTCGTCTGTTCAGGGTGCTTACCCACCGTTGAAACGAACCTGGCTGTCCAGCAACACCTGGGGGACGGAGCTGATTGGCAACACCGAAGCGTACGGTGGAATCTTCATAGAGTTCAAGAAACCCGAACTCACGGAATTTGAAGAATACTTTCGGTCTCTGTTGGAAGGAAACGAGACGAACAATAGAAACCCCTGGCTTGATGAGTTCTGTGGAGGCGCTCACACCTGTCACGAAGCAAGCCAGAAAGGATTCAGCAAAGAGTTGTCGACTCTAGCGCCTACGATCGACGCCGTCTTTGCGTTAGCCTATGCTCTTGATGACACTCTCTATGATCTGAATTGTAACAGCTCCATCACAGATTGCCTCTCAGATAAGAGTATACCGAGATCCATCCTAGAGAATCTAAGGACCGTAACGTTCATGGGGACAAGGGATGAGTTTTATTTCGAGGAGAACTTTGTCCCTGCTCAGGTTACTGTGAAGAACATGCAGAGAAGCGATGAGGGTAAGTTAGAAATGGTTGAAGTTGGATCTTGGAGTTCATCAAGCCCTGAGTGGGAGCATCTGGACATTAATTCAAGTTTGTTGCAATGGGTTGACGGCACAGGAGATGTGCCAAGATCTGTCTGTCGAGACGTGTGTTCACTTGGCTATGTTCAGGAGATAGACTCCACAAAGAGATGTTGCTGGAAGTGTCGTGCATGCAGAGTTGATGATATCGTGGTTGGAACCGAATGCGTCAGTTGCCAACAGAACGAATGGCCAAACATAAACTTCACCATGTGCGAGAAACTCATTGGACTGACGGTCACATGGGATGACCCTGCAGTCGCGTTCCTATGCTTTATGGCATCTCTAGGGCTGTTACTGTCCATTGTTACCTTATGTGGCATGATCAGTTACCGAAACCATGCTCTGATCAAAGCTAGCAGTCGAGAACTCAGCGCGGTCAACATCATTGGACTCGTTCTAGCTTTTGTTTCGGTGTTTCCTCTTCTCCTGCCGCCGTCTGATGGTATCTGCGGGGTCGCTCAGAGCCTGTACGCCCTCTCCTTTACACTGATGTACGCCCCTCTGCTGCTCAAAGTCAATCGCATCTACAGGATCTTCGAGAGCAGCAGCAGGACCGTTAAGCGGCCAAGGTTCACGGGACCTACAGCCCAATTGGTGATTGTCGCAATGTTAGTTGGAATTCAGGTAAGATTTATTCAAACTGTGTCCACAGAAAACACAATTCCATAAACTCCCATCTCCTCCAAAGGCTACGAAGTTTCCACCAGGGTCAAGACATATACCATTTGTCAAATCAAATAGTTGACTCTTTTGCATTTTTGAAATAAATACATCATTATTTTCATACCTTCACAAAACAGAAAACTTTACACCAGATTATTGAAGCACATCAATTTCAACAACCTACCAAGACAACGTCATATAAAAGTTATTATTGTTTTTTTCAATATACCATTTGTCTATAACTTGTCTCTTTTCAGCCGATTTTGATGTTTATCACCATACTATCGATACCAGGCACGTGGTCCTCCATGCGGGAACTGTTTCCAAGTCCTCCTTCAAACCATCCTAGGACTGTTGAAGTTGTCTGCAACCTTGGAGTTGGTTTCATTACCTCGATGTGCTACAACTTCCTTCTCCTCCTAGCTTGTTGCTTCTACGCCTACAAGGCCCGTAGCGTCCCCGGTAACTTCAACGAGGCGCGGTTCTACGTGGCCAGTGTCTACACCACCCTTTTATTCATCCTGGCCGCCTTGCCGCTGTACTTGACTGGTGGGACAGCCATTATTGTGGTAACATCTGTTAGCCTGGTTCTTCTCGTTAATGGCTACGTCACCCTGGCGTGTGTATACCTTCCAAAGATTTACGCTATCACCTTCAAAAAGGTTGGCGATCAGGATGAGAATTCTGTGATACAGAATCGAGCACGAGCTAGTAGCATCCTCCAGAGTCGTGGAGGGCGTTCGTTTGGATTCAGCGGGGATGATAACAGAGTGCATCCGTCTGGTTCTTGAAGTACTGTTCACCACACGAACCCATGGAACTCTGAGCTCTTCGGATGTTCTCCAGCAACAAAAACTTGACTGAGATGTCCTGGACCCTAGTGCGCCCGTGTGTGGACAGCGCTGCTGCCATCATACTTAAAAAGACAGACATGGGTAATGTTCAAAATGGATTTGTGTGAAATTTGCGACATGTCTGCAAACCAATGTACATAGTGCTCGCCAAACTATTAATATATTGATCACGCGACAGAGTTGCAAACATTTCACCCGCGTTAACTTCGTCTATTTGAAGCAAAGATTTAAAGCCAAATTGACTGATTTCAAAATGTATGAGCTACCTCAGTCATGAAGTAGGATCTTATCTCAGCAACCAATAATTTGTGGAGTTATGTCTTTTAAGATCGTTGGCTTTTGTTGACCCAAATGTTGCAAAAATGGTTTTTTTGTTTTACGTGGTTCATTAATGAATGTGTAGTTCGTGATAATAGCAGGTGCCATACACTGTGTTTAAATAAATAAAAAAATTCTGCCAGCACAATTACATCGGTGTTAATTTAACACCCTATGATGTTACTTTTGATTCTCACTTGGTATCTATAACGTGACAGCACTCATGATGTCAATATTTACACCCATGGTGTTTTTGCAGTGTACTATTTGATTTTGATTTTGAGTTTTGGTGGACTTTTTTGGGGGGTAGCCAAACAAGTAGCAGTGAGCTAGGTGACACTTTATCCCTTATCAGCAATGTAATCAGTCCATGAACTCAATTTATGTGTTCGCAATATTTAGAAAAATGCACTCGAGAAATTAGACAAAAAATATCAATATTGTAATTTTTTTTTCATGCTTTGGGGACATGGAACTATAGCTTTGGTTCTCATGGGTGTGAAAAACAGAAACTTTCACCCACATTCAGCTGAAGCTAGTCTTCGCCTAACCTTCTAAAAAATTTACGGTGGTCGTTGGTTCGAATCCCATCCCACCAGAATACCATTTGGACTTTTACCTCAGGATACAGAAAGCACTGATTGTTCAGTACTTGTAACACATCAGTGTAAGAGCAAAAACAAATGATTAAAACCATTGCATGTTGACATGGAATATACTACAGACATGACCGTTTTCCTACTTTATTCTGTTTTCCGAATTGTTAGCCCTCAGAAAATCAGCAAAGTTATTCAATAGGTAAAGAGCATGAAACGTATACAAAAGCCTATACCTTATGTACATGAATGTCAGCCCCTGTTCTCCATAAAATTGTCCCACTTTTTCAAAGGGTAAAACAAATCATGCCTTTGTAAAATCAAAACAACTTTTTTGAACATCTGGGTCTTTGCCAGGCAAATTCAAATGCTTGTGGTGTTAGTTTAAGATAGGAGTGGTTTACAATGGAATTACATCATGAGACCATACTGCACAAACAACTGCACGGTGTATAACCAAAAGAAACATTTCTACGCGTACAATTGTTAATAAGTAGGGGTGAGACACAATTTTGTTTATTTTTTGGGTATCGTCATTTGCAGGCACATATAACCAACTTCCCGTCTCCATGAAATGGATTTCGTTTTGTAGTCATAGTTACAAAGCTCAGTTGCCTTTTTCTGAGACCGTCTGAATGGAGACATCTAGTATCAGGCCTGGATTAAATCGGTCCGTAGGGATTCCGCCTGCCTTGAAATAATATTGACACCTTTCCACGGGAAGATTTTCATGGACGCTGCTATCAATAAGGAATAATTTAAAACATTCAAATATTGATGGGAATACAACCTTACTCTGACACCAAAACAACGTAGATTCACAAGAGAGACACACACATTATTAACTTCACCCTAACTAACCAAACTAGCATCCCTCTATTACAACAATTGTATAAATTACATTATTTTTGTTTCCTTTGCGAATTACACGATTTGATCTGGAATCTCCACATTGGGCAAGCTCTGCATGTGATCTAGCCGTTATCCGCTCTAGAAGGCGAGGTCGAGGGTTCGAACCCAGCCCGAGTATATGAACGTTTACGCAGCACTCGGTTAGCTCCGATTATACAGTGCTTATCACTTCACCAATTGTAAAAGCAGAGGTGAGGTTAGAATGACGAGAATTCCCCTCAATCCGCTAAGCAAAGTAGTAGTCCCATCCAATTCCCTACCTCCCCAGTACTAATTAAATCATCAGGACAGTTCTTTTCAGCACTAAGTAGTAGAATAAAGTAGAACAATGAGCAAGACAAGTTCCCATGAATAAATTCTACACAGCAAAGTATAAGATATACATGGTGTTACGCAAACTGAATACATAGAATAATGTAACTTGGACATAGTGAGCAAAGATGAGTGAATACTCCACCACAGCACAGCCACCTTGTTTTGTGTCTCAGTCTCAAACTATTGTACATTCAAACCGAGGCTAATAAAGCTATGCAGTCTGACCCCATGATGACGTTAGCCTTCATTACTATACTAGTGTACACGGGAAACAATACCAATCATTTATGGTATCAGAGTTTACAACGCAAGTGATGACGTTATCTTTCTTGTCCTGAGGTAGTCTGCCATAAAATGTGTTGCCAATTTGAACAAATACTTCCATGCCAAAACCAGTTCCTACCCAAACTCAAAAACTGAGTTAATGGTTTTATTTACTCATCAAATAGATGAGAATAAGAGCTTTCAAATAACACTTAAAAAGGGCCCTATGGTAAGAATGTCCTCATAGTATAGACAAAAAATTACATCACAACGATGCCCAGGAGCTGATGCTTTAGATGTCTTAGGATTTTATGCCATTTCACTTTATTGAGAACTACCTGATTTGGGCATAAAGCGTCAAAGCTACTCAAATAGAGAACACTGAGGAGTGTTCCATATAAATTCTAGATTTATTTTCCCGGTATGTTTTCTTGAAACATAATGTAGTCCAACTCACTGAATATTTATAGTTCCTTAATGTTACTTCACTCTTTTTGAAGGGTACATTTTTAGGACGCGTTTATGCAAGTAAACACAAATACAAGTTTGATATTGTCAGGGTTCTCTGCTCGAATTGCAAACCAAATCACGATGGGGTTTTATGAGAACCCTCTCGCACATTTCAGTAGTTCAGAGAATTCTCTTTGGAGTATTGCCAATAACTATGAAAGTTTTTGAGTCATCAAAATCCACCATGAGGAGTGTGTGTTCTTCTACTAGCTGGAGGATCTGAGACTTCATTGGTCCATTGATAATAATGTGACCTCGTTCTGGAACTGTGATTGGCCTAGCGAATTCTCAGCACGTTTAGTACTGGTAAGTTATTACGTAGAAGGTAACTTTTAAAACTAAAAAAAACCAATCATTTATTTCCAACTGAATCTGCAGTTTTGTAATAATCTACCGGTATACCTTATAAAACTCACAGGTCCCAGGGGGGGTCTAACACATTTCTGTTTCTGTGTCAGGTTACCACGGAAACTGTTTTTAATGTTTTTTTTTATAAATTGTAGTCTGCGTCGGTTTGAATCACTTCAGATTCCTGGTAGAACTGAACCAGAGTCTGGATGAATTCTTAACGAATTTATAAAAAAGCTGTTGTTGTTGTTTTTTCGGTATATATTTTGTTTACAATTTTTTTAAAAGCAGCATGCTCGTAGGCAGGCGACCATAACTAAGGGTTTTTCTTCCTTAAGAAAATGACATTATTCTTCAATCGATCATAATTCCTCTACTAAAGCTGTTTTAATATTGACTTTTGAGTTAATCAATACATTTTAATAAGGATCTGTCTATAATTAACGAGCTGTCATTGGATTATTTTCACTAATGAAGAACGGGTGTATCCAAGATGTGTCATGGTTGACGATGTAAACACCATTTTGTTTATCTTTGAATTAAGGATCAGCTCTGACGATGTTGTTCTTACTTCCAATTGTCATGTTACGGTTTCCAGAAAACAGCAATTAAAGATGTTTTTGATTTAGCAATTAAGTCACTCTAAACACTTCCGGGTCACTCTAAACACTTCTGGTCAGAATTGCCCTAAATCCGGGCCCCACAATGTCTGACCCACTTCCGGGTCAATATGTCAAAAATGAACCAGACAAGAGTCAAGAGACGCAGCGTCCGGGTTAAAATCCCATTTTTGACCACTGACGGGGTCAACCTGTCTCGGAAATTAGTCAGGGCCCCGAAATCCAGGTCTATTTTTTCTAAAACTTTGCCCAAGAAAAAACGGAATATTCTGAACGGGCATATCATTTCAAACCCAATAAATTAGTTAAGAAGTTCTAACTGTTAGTCTTATAAACTTTAGGGATGGACGGCAAGTGACTGCATGTAGCACCGTCACGTCATATTATTCATCATGAATGCAAGTTTGTATTTGCATAAAACTCAAAATGTCAAAAAACTAAATAATTTAAAATAACAAACGTAGATAAAGTACCGAGTGAGGTTTTCTTCTTCTTATTTTTTTGTCCCATGTAAATGTTGCCTGTCACGAATAAATATTTAACTGCCCTCTAAGTCAAATTTTCGCACCACTAGTTTTATAAGATTTTCATTGAAATGATTCTGTTAAATGTGACAATAGTAATAATTCAAGAACAAATCGTAATGGAAATGCATTAAATTATTACAATTCAGTTGTCGTTTTATTTTAAATTTCGGTAGGAGTTATGGAAGTTATATTTTAATGGATCGAAAGATGATTCTATATTCTCCATTCTTTCAGAGACTTTCTCGCCTTCGCTCAAATTACTCAGTTTACGTCCTCTAAAACGAAGGCTCATAATTATTCAAGCCAAAATGCAAAATAATGCAACAAAAGAAATCGAGGTCAATAAATATGATTGTGTATATTGATACAATTTTTGATTTCTTGGTGTTGGTGCGGATAGAATAGACGACTGTCTAGAACTGAAGGTCTATTCACATTGCGATGTTTTTTTAACTTCGTTCTCAGTCTCCCGAGGGCCAGCGCCGTAGCGACCAGGGACGGGATGAATCTTTTAATAATATGTGCGAGATACGATATTTTCAACGACCTACAAACCCACTTCATGTCTCAATGGGCCCCAGGCCCCCGACTCCGGCCCCAGTCCCTGGTCAATGTGAGCTCCTTACTGTGTGGTCTGCCCTCAGCTGGGGCTAACAACATTGAGAAGAGGAGTGGGGGACGGACGGGAGGGTATGTTTTGTTGTCACGTGGCCCGATAATTTTGGCGGGGATTGTGGGTAGTCCCTCGCACAAATTATTAAAAGATTCATTCCGTCCCTGGTCGCTACGGCACTGGCCCTCGGGAGACTGAGAATGAAGTTTAAAAAAACATCGCAATGTGAACAGACCTCCGGTTCTAGTCGTCTATTCTACCGCACCAACACCAGAAAAAACAACAAATTATATCAACATACACAATAATATTTATTGACCTCGATTTCTTTTGTTACATTATTTTGCATTTTGGCTTGAATAATTATGAGCCTTCGTTTTAGGGGACGTAAACCGAGAAATTTGAGCGAAGGCGAGAAAGTCTCTAAAAGAATGGAGAATAAAATGATTTTTCGATCCATTAAAATATAACTTCCATAACTCCTACCGAAATTTAAAATAAAACGACAACTGAATTGTAATAATTTAATGCATTTCCATTACGATTTGTTCTTGAATTATTATTATTGTCACATTAATGAGTGGCCAATCTTGCTTGAAAAATCTGCAAACAAAGTTACAAGTGGCTTTAGCAAAAGATATCAATATTTAAAACGCATATATATATATATACGAACGCACATTTCCGGGGAAAAAAATTATTAGCCGTGAAATATTCAGTCGTTTTCGGTGTTCATGATTTCGTTCAGTTACGTTGGGTTTCGCCGCCGATACTGGCAAATTCGTATGGCCCTTACGTTCAGTCGGCACCCCCACGAAAATGCAATCCTGAACGCCACGCCCCTGTTTGCGTCTCCTCCGTTTTATTACCACGAAAGACAACTTTCAAAATGTAAAACAAAATAAAAATAGTAACAACAAAACACACGTGTTTGCTATTGAGCGAGTGCAATCAGAACAGACTCATTTTATTTGTGCCTAAGTTATTTTAAAACTCAATTGCAGACTTCTTCGCAGATTATTTTGCGTCTTGCGTGTACATGTAGCCCATACGCGTTTCTCTACAGGGTCAGGGGTGTGGGGACAATGGAAGCACGGTCTTTTATGCAATTTACTAAAAGTCTATAACTTGGTTAGGTCGGCAAACAAGTCTGTTCTCAAACAGAAGCAATTATATAAACCTTTGGCATGTCGTACCCACACGTATTTTTATCCAATCTTCATAAGGTTTGTTGTTTTAAAGTAGGATGGATGTTGAATTATCATGCCTTACATGGAATCGGTTAGCACTACTTTATCGTTAGAAAATGGTTACCATCCCCCAAAACATGTTATTTGTACTGCTTGTACTGGACCCCGTTCGTTTCTCCGTTAGCAAACTGTAACATTAAATGCTTGTTGATTTAGCAGGTCAGTGGAATTGGATTTCTAGCTTACGATGTTATTTTCAAATAAAATTATCACTGCGCGTCAGTCATGTGTTTAATGTGCGTTGTGTCTCTCAAGGAAACGCACAACGACTAATATAATTGCCACAGATTCCATAATGGGTTGATTGTAATGGAAGGTTACATGGCACACCCACAGCCAGGTACATTTTAATTTGTATATAACTGTCTACTGCGAAAAACCTTACACTACGCTAGACAGTACTTGAATTCCAATGCTGAAAGTAACGTGAACAGGTTTTCGCTGTTTGCTCTGTCAAAAGGCTCTGTATTAAGCGGAAACTTTCACATGTGATTTTTATTGTATCTTTCTATATAACTTTGCCTATACATCGGCATTATTTTGACAAAAAGCAATCTATGACCCGATTAAGCAATTAAATTGTGTTCTTGTCCCATGTATTTATGTGCACAAAATGGGATTCCAACCAATGGCAATTAGACTTGTACTCCGACAGGACCTTTCACCTCAATGTGAAGTCCACACCCGCATCAAAACAAACACAGTTAAACAAAAGAACATACCGAACAAGTCTAAATGAACAGAAACATTAATATCAACTGAATTGGGGACTCCATTCGAAAATCGAACCAATTTCTGTGTGTGCGAACCATTCGTCTCCCAACAGCGCCATCTATTGAGTAGTGTATGTTTCCATTTACGCGAGAACCATTAGCGGAATAACCAGACTCTTAACGCAACCTTGCAAACTTTGCATTCTGGTTATTTTCCAATGTCAAGCAGGTAAACGTGTCCTTTGGCTTTGCATTAAGTAATTGACAATTTTTAAGTTTGTTTAAAATGAATAAAAATAAAGGTTTTCTTGAAATTTGGGTAGGATACAATTTAATTGTTTTAATTTTATTTATTGTTTTTGTTTTGCCTCTGTGCTAAAACAAAACAAAACAAAACAACAACAACAACAGCAACAGCAGCAGCAGCAGCAGCAGCAACAACAACACCACTATAATAGACATTCATAATGACCTTCACCGGATGAAACTTCAATTTTAGTGGGCACCCCTATCTTATCCCTCATAATCAGTAGCTGGTATGCAAGCCCGTAGAGGAAGACTTCATTGTTATTACTAAAACAGATCAATTTATATCAGTTATATTCGTTAAATATCGTGGTTGTCGCGAGCTCCGGTTATTTTCAAGAACCCTTGTCTGAATTATTCCTCAGAATGACCCACTGACAGAGGAGAATAAAACAGCATTCAAGCAACAACGGCAATATGAGGTTACTCCAATACATAAACGCTCTCAAACCTCGCAGCTGAGATCTGACTGCATCAGAAATTATTATATTCTTTTGTTAAAAAAATCTCAATCTAAAATATCAGATTATAAAGTTCATACCAGTACGAGCCTCTAAAGCGACATCAGCGTCACCGGTCACAGACCAGGAAACAGATGGCCCCTTTGCCGTTGTTTGTTTCGATCTCCACACAAAATAAACCCAATAAGAACTTGGACAAAACCCCTGAAAAAACCTCAACTGCTTTTCGAAGTTTTCAAAGACTCTTTGAGCTTGAAATTTAAGTTGCTCTTCAAAAGCAACCTTGAACCATGCTTTATACTTTGCCAATTTTCTTATCTATAAATTTTCAGGATCTCGAGGGAGACAATCGTTTAGACGGAAATATTTTTGACATAGGCCTGGGTTTATTATTACCACGAGAAAAAGTCTCAAAATCAAATTACAATTCGTATGTTCTTCTTTTTGTACGACAATGACGGCGTTCTATCGTATTGTTTGTTCCCCCCTCCACAAAGCAAGAATTCTACCAATTAGTACAATTCAATTCATTGTTAAAGTGCTCATCAACAATGTGCACAATACACCTTAATTTCTTGGTTAATTTCATAAGAGTAAATTCTGAATATCTGCGTATGATTAAATGTCCGCACCAATATAAAATGCTTTCATGTTCTTAATTTTGGGGTAAGTAAAGACCTTTATACGTATTTCAGATAATTATGGAGTTCTATGTGAATTGGTAACAAAAAGATCGAATGCGGATTTAGTTCGCGGTTTTTACATTTCTTGTCCAATTAGGTTAGGAAAGTACATCTTTATATTTCCTGTAAAGGTATGTTGCCATTATTGAACATTACAGTATTAATGAACTGGGGCAAAACAATTGAATATATGAAGTGAATCGAGGAGACATTGATATATGATTCATATAGAAATGCGTCTAATGATTCCATACAAAGCAAATACGGAGCGAAAATCCGGAGCGAAAATCCGGAGCGAAAATCCGGAGCGAATATGTCCACGCAGGAAGATATAGTCCCTAATAGGAATACACAATCTGAGAAACTTTTCTGACAGTAACGCCTCTCAGATTCAAATTGTGCGGGATAAAAACTGGTATCTTTTTCCGTATTAAACCACATTACTTCGAAGTAAAATGTTTCCCAAAATGCTGTATACTATCGAAAGCTGATGTAGGCTTCTAACCAATAAGTTTGTATTGCCATTAATTTTAAAAGTGGTTACCAAGCGTGTACCTTTCTTAAACAATGGAGGTGCAAATACGACAGGATTCAACCATCTGAGTTCCTTGATGGGAAGTATACACCCTGTGCTGCCGATTGTGTAGAGCACCATCTTAAGTTAACCACAATGACCATCATTCTGCCCTCACAGGTACCGTGTACCAAATTACTCATGGGTGAAGAGAAGCAATCATAGTTAAGTAACTTGCTCATGGACACAAGTGTCACGACCAGGATTCGACCCCACATCCTGATGACTTAGCCATCCAGAGGTCGATTTCAAGAAACCTACGCCACGTTTGAAATTTGCGCAAATCAGACTTTTATACTATAAAGATGGTGCAACCATTGAGGTATGCACAACTTACGCACTAAATGCTGCACATTAAGTAGACTAATGCAGTTGCGTGGATGTTCTTGAAATCGGCTGCTGACTTGCGCCTAGTGCAGTAGACTGCTCGGCCATGACATACATTAACGTGAAAAATGAAAATAATTATGTTTGGCAATGATTTCAAAGCTATTAAAACCTCTTGTTGACATCTGACACCATTCTCAGTTGTCCCAAATTGACGGTGATTTTTTCTCTCTCCATTGATGAGAGAATATCAATATTGCGTAGTGATGCGAATTGATTACAATGAGCGGCACTGTCGTAGTCGTTTAATGTAAACCAGTCTGCACGCTCATGTTCAAGCTATTCATAAAACCGCCCACAACAGTCACCTTACAAACACTTCTTTTAGTTTGTTTAACTCACTGCTAAGAATCGATTGACACCTGCTTCGAATTGAATTACGGTTTAAACTTGCATTCGCCTCGAAAACTTAAGATTTGATTAAAAATGTAAATCAATAGGAACAAAAATGACCATGGAGTGTTTATAGAATGACCATCAGCTACTGAGCGACTTGGCAAGGTACAAGCAAAACACGTGTCATCTGTTGGCGATATAAATTGAGCGCAATGTGGTAGAAACATAATAAAACGTAGTGCACTGGGTGGGAAGGCAGGTTGACAGCATCAAGATTGAATCGCAAGACGGCAACGGAACAGCTAGAATTATGATTGGTCTCTGTGGTCTGGTTGTGCTGATTGCACGCCTTGTGTACTGCACACGCATCCCTCGTGAAGTGTGTACGACTTACAGCGTGCCCGGAGACGTGAACATCGGGGGAT
>CM021543.1:12834429-12852698 GCA_010994315.2 Pisaster ochraceus | reverse complement strand
CTTGAGGGTGATTTCTGTAGCATCCCCGGACCCAACATTGGGATAAAGGAAAGAATTGCTGTAGGGGTTATTGGGACGGCAAAAACCTCATCCAGCGAGGTGGTGATTAACACGGTGGAACTGTTTCAGCGACCGTTGGTCTCTTACGGCGCAACTGATCAGGAACTTCACGGTGAACATGGCCATCCTTATTTCTTCAGCACCATCCCGTCAGACAGTCACAAAGCTGAAGCAATAGTTGACATACTAGCCCACTACAAATGGGAATACATGGCTGTCATTTACGCGTCTGACCATGACATTTTGCATCTACTGCATGATATCCTCGAACTAGCAGATACCCATTTGATGTGTATGGACGTACAAGTGATGATCAGCGAAGTTCCAACACTAGATGAGTTACAGGTCACGGTGGAGGTGTTGAAAGAACACAAACATGCCCAGGTGATTCTGCTTTTAGTCTCCTCAGCAGACGCTGCTAATGCTGTCATGTCTGCTGTCGGTACTGCAGATCCACCGTTAGAACGGACCTGGGTTGCTAGCGACTCGTGGGGCACCCAGCTCATCCGGGACAGCCAGTCACAAGGAGGCGTCTTCATTGAATACAGCAAACCCAACCTGATTGAATTCGAGGAGTATTTTCGCTCACTCCTCGCTGGGATTAGAACAACCCAAAATCCATGGTTAAGTGAGTTTTGTAATGGTTCTGATATCTGCCAAAAGTCAAGCGAAGAGGGATTCAGCGGAGAAATAGCAACCCTATCCCCAACGATCGACGCTGTCTTATCAGTAGCGTACGCTCTTGATAAAACCATTTCTGACTTCTGCAATAACTCGGTCTCAGACTGTATTTTCCAAAGAGGCTTTCACAATAAGCTGTTCAGAAACCTAAAAAAGGTTTCCTTTCCCGGTACTAGAGGTAGATTTGAATTTGAAGGAAACTTTGTTCCTGCTCAGGTTTCGGTGAAGAACATGCAAAGACAACAGGACGGTGAGTTTGAGCTGGTTGAAATCGGATCCTGGAGTTCCGTTCTGATGGATGGGGAGCGCTTAACCATAGACGAAAAACTAGTGCAGTGGGTGGAGGGCCATAGTGTTGCCCCACAGTCTGTCTGTCGGGACGTGTGCCCGGTCGGTTACGTCGAAGAGATAGACTCCACTAAGAGATGTTGCTGGAAGTGTCGTGCATGCAGAGTTGATGATATCGTGGTTGGAACCGAATGCGTCAGTTGCCAACAGAACGAATGGCCAAACGCGAACTACACGGCCTGTGATAGACTCAATGCAAAGACTATCGCATGGGATGAACCTGCCGTTATCGCCCTGCTATCCCTAACTTCTCTGGGGCTGTTACTGTGTGTTTTGGCATCAATCGGTATGATCAAACATCGCCATCATCCTCTGATCAAAGCAAGTAGTCGAGAACTCAGCTGCGTTAACTTGCTTGGCCTCTTTCTCTCCTTCGTTACGGTGTATCCTCTCATGTGCCCGCCGAGTGCCAGCTTCTGCGGGGTCAGTGCAATCTTCTACGTCTTATCTTTCACTCTGATATTTGCTTCTCTGCTCCTGAAAGTCAATCGCATCTACAGGATCTTCGAGAGCAGCAGGAAGACCGTCAGGCCACCGCGTTACACCGGACCCATCGCACAGTTGGTCATCGTAGCCCTGTTGGTCACAGTTCAGGTAAGGTTTCATAATGAATGCATGTCCACAGTGTACAGTTACATACATCCATGATAGGTAAAGTTAACAAGTCTAGAGGAAGGTGGGCGCAGATCTTCCCCACAATCAAAGCAGAATTTAAACTCATTTGCATTGTAATTCTCACCTTTGGCTGAACCAGTTCAAAATATTTTATCCCATACTCCTCTTCCTGGCATTTTGAAGTCTTTGGTCAATAACAAAATGAGTACGGCAAAATTCACTCAACAAAAGTACAGACGCAACTTACCCATGGGCATCATGTCTGCGGATGGCGCCAAATGCTTTAGATCATTTTAAATAATAATAATTAATAACTAGATGTATTGTGATTGTCATTAACAATCACAGAGCTGTTCCGTGAAGTTGACCTAAGAAGATCATAATGACGAAATCGTATTTTGATGCTAAGATGTTAACATGACCTGACTCTAACCCTGCTACTTACAGGCTCTAATCCTAACCCTGACTCTAATCCCGACACTTACAGGCCCTAATCCTATTCCTGACTCTACGTAGACCATCATGCTGTCCCTAAATGTAAGCCTGGCCCTTACCCATTATTAAGCCTAAATAAAGTTCCCATAGCATGTCTCTTAACCTTAACTATTGGCCTTTCCTCAAGCTTCAACTTGGACATTGTAAAATCTTTAAAATCCTGAAAACTTTCAAAACTTTCAAACTTTCGGTGCAAAAAGGTGCTTTATTCAGTTTTAAAATCCTAATAAGAGCCCGTGATATACTGTAATCTCCAAAATGAAAAAGCCTAGGAATGACAGGACAAAGTAATCTACAAGCTTGTGTTCATGGTTAAGTAAATATAATATCCAAGAAAAAACAAGTTTGAATATCTGATGTATAGTTCTTAAGATATGGTTGTAACAAGTTTTGACTAATTAAATATTCAGCGCGCAAAAAAACCCAATAACCTAGCGACATTTTAGAAACTCAGTCAAGGCTTAAGTGGTATACAATTTGACTGTTTTTAGTTTCCCTAAAATACCTCATGCCATTTAGGTGTGGTAAAGTCAATGGTGTTTTTTTTTTGCGGAAAGCCTTGAAAACAATTAACAAAACCCGCTGTTCCGACTGGAAGGTCGGAACAGCTATTAACGGCTTATTCTATTGCTCAATTTCAAAGAAACGATCATTGCGCTTTGAACATTACTGCCATTCCTGGCCATTCTCTTTCATTCCACAAACCACCACAGCCTCCTGGGAAGAAATTCCCCTTAGGAAGAATGGAGTCAATCCAGCCAACCTATCCCCACCAATCAATAAAAAGAATCGTTCATTACAATGAGACAATGGACATTTGTTTTAAAGGTGTGGTGGTTCTGAAACGAACCCGGTGTAAAGACTTGCAGTTTTTTCAGTCGTTCCAAGTATCCACAATAACTCCTTTTGAGTACCATGCACTGGCAATAGTTTAGTCCTTACAGACGGGCTTCAAGGTCAAATTCAGTTTTTGTGATGCACTAATTTTCCAAAAGACATATTTCTTAGGGAAATGGGGGAAGTTATAATTCTCTAACCTCATTTTAAAACGGCATAAAATGCCACTTTGTTTAACACTCTCCAGCAATGTTGTCCAAATTTAAAATTGTTCAATGACGTCGCATTTCAAATATAATGGCCTGTATTCCTTTTACAGAGAATTTTTAGTTAATTCCCGACTTTTGATGAAATTCAATCAAAACGGCATGAATTTGACGTTTTGACCGGCACAAAAAAAATCCTCTTGGATTGTACGTGAGGTATTAGAGACTTTTTTTAGACTATAATTTCCCCCGTCTTTCACGATGACTCTATCTATTGGAAAATGAGTGCATCACAAAAACTGAATTTGACCTTGGAGCCCGTCTCTAATCAATGGACCACAGATGTGTATATTATGTAACACTAAAAAAGGTAATAGTATTGACGTTGCAGCTTTCATATGCAATTCATAATGTTCAGATAAAGCTCACATTTGTTTGTGTTTTGTGCTTTTTTACTTCAATTTTTAATCTTCTGGCGTCATGTACGAAGTGTCTGTAACCGGGCTACATTGGGCTAGGGGAGATGAAAGTGCGCAAGAATATAGTTCCGGGTATGTGAAGGTTCCATTTTCAATCATTTTTTCTCTCGAAAGGTTAGGTCCCCCCGCCAACATTTTTTGAGAGTAAACTTTTTTTTCAGAAAACGGTTTAAGTAAGCCGAAATAAAGCTGAAACACCAAAAGTGACTTTATTTGTTTAAAAATGATTAAGGTATTTTTAGAAAAACAAACTATCTACTTAAAAAATTGAATATCTACTGCCCGTAAGCTATACTTCAACAATGTTGGGAATTGAAATTGACCCCATTGAAGGTCAGGAATTACCAAAATGTGGAGTTTTTTTTATAAAAATATATAAATAAATAAATAAAGTAAGGGAAGAGAGTTTAGATTCCATGACAGATTCCCGGCTTAATATTCCTACTGTCGTGATCCACATGACCCCCTCCCCTTCACTTTGGTATCAGTATTGACTGCCAGTTTGTGCCCCCTTCGAATTATATTCTAATTTGTAGACACCTAAACCGGCTAAATACAAAAAGTGCCGAAATGAAGCTAATAGATGTGAAATTTGCATCAAGGAATAAAGAACAATTGGTTTACCCATATACCGATGTGTGTGTAGCACTGTATACTCAGTCCTATGAAATGAAGCTAAAACGGCAAAAACGACTTGGTTTGTCATCATGCGCCGATAAGCAACATGAAGCTCAAGTCACGTTTTTCCTTTCTTTCTCTGGAACATATGAACGCCTTGAAAACTACAGTTTACTGACGTCATCAATCAGGGCCCATTTTGATAGAGCTGCTTAACGGCCGATTTTGTGCTTACTGTGCTATTTCCATTTCATAGCGCTGCTAACTGTATGCACACGAAAAGGCATGCCAACCTTCCGGTGCTTACTGTATGAAAGTGAATGACGTAACAATGCAAATCCATGGTGAACGTGCAAGATGGCTGCCTAATTTTCTTGCTAACCTGTGAAATACGCTTACGCTTAAGCAAATATTTCTGCTATAGTTAGCACGAAAATTTGTTTACAGTTAATCAGTGCTATGAAATTGGGCCCAGGGCCCAATTTTGTATATCTGTTGAGCAGAAAATTCTGCTTAGCAAATGTCTTTACTTAGCAAGAAATGAGCGGGGTACCCGTGGCAACAATGTAAACTTTATTGAATGTTGGTTGGTAATTTGCTTTTGCTAAGCAAGGTTTTCCATCGAATCAAAGAAAGGTCGAGTGATTAAGTGATTAAGTGTACTGTAACATTTAACAATTCCTTCTGAACAAGAATTTAGAATGACTGAACAAAATGTATATTCAGTACTTTGCATCTTTTAAAAAAATAATCATAGAATGGTCTTTTTAGATTGGCAAGGTATAATGGCAGTAGAGATTTGATTAATAAGCGATGCCCAGCTATCAATATGGCGTCGTTTTACCGCAACACTGCAATGGCATTAACTACGTTAGGCTGTATGGATATTAGTTACATTACCGCAGACCAATCACAACTTAACACCATGATGACGTCATGGAAGTTAAACATTCTTATTATCACGCTTATTATTATTTATTCGACCGCAGCAATACTATTACACAAAAAATACAAGACAAATAGAAGAACTATAAAATTAGAACAGAAACATCGCAGCAGGAAATATAGCCCTAGCCCAAGAACATACAGACCCCGCCCCGCCCCCTCTGGTTACAGTATGCCGCTGCTAGTACTGCATGGGGAGGTCGATATACACATCTCACTTTTAATAAAGTCTGAACAAGCTGCACGGATAATTTTCAAGTGTTCGTTCTTAACTCCATCGGCTGAAATGTTTGCTAATATTAAATGGCTGCCGTTTTCTGAACGAGTAAAGTGTTCCAAAAACAAATTATAACAAGACTAATAAATATCAAACAAAATGATTAATAAAACAACTATTTTTTAGTCTAAGGGAACAGACAATATAGCTTGAGGGCTAAAGATTAAACTGGAAAGGAGAGATTTTCTCCTCGTTCATGTAGGCCTAGGTAAAGAATTCCACAATGGAAATGAAACGGGGGGCTGGTAAAAAATAGAGAACTAAAATAAAGAGTTTTATGGAGTTTAGTCGTCAAGAAATCATAGGCCTCGCCTAGCTTTCCATTCAAAACTCATTTTGATTTGATTTGCATTTATGATAAATATTGAAGGAAAGTTCTTTACCTGTTTCCTCGTTATTAAATCATCAAATGTTGAACTCAAGTTTATGATTTTGAGCATTAATAATTGTTCATGTTGTGTAGAAATATTTAGATTCCAATGAAGGACAAATTTTAAAATACTATTTAGGAGCAGACATTTAATTTTTCCTAATTTCTTTATTTCATCAAATGGCAACATTGTTCGCTATTCATACATTTGGTCAGTTTTTTCTCGCTCCTTTAAAAAAAAGTTTAGTAATGTTTGCACGTCATTTTGGTTTGTTCTTACCTTTCCATTGGTAAGCAATTAAAGAACAATAGAAAACGTTTAACTAATACAATATAATAAACTTCATTGTTATGTTTTTCCCCTCCACCTCCCCGGGCATTGTTATACACTTCACTATTATGAGTTCATAATACAATTACTTGAGCACGAAAAAGTCTGCTGTCTGACAAACCAGGTACCAAGATTCCTTTATTGTTGTTTCTTATTTAACTAGAAGAGATCCAAAAATGAAACTGTTTTCAAATGCGCCAGGAGATAACAAAACTAATATTGTGTGTTCTTTCAGCGTTATGGATTGTCTCAGTCAATTAAATGTTAGCTATCTTTCAATTGACATTGTAACAAAAGATGTTTTGAAATCTGAATATTGTGTAAACCAATGGAATTTGATTTGTTGGTCGCCTCTTTGATAATTTAAAAAATACACTTTCATTTAAGCAGAATTTGCTTTTTTAAAATGACTTTCAGTGAGAACAATGTACCGGGTTGAATTAAATTTAATAAAATTCAGATGAAAACATGAAATTAGTTTTTTTTTTAAGAATTGTTTAATTAAAATCTAATTTCCCTGCACGTCAGAGTTTGGTGTTCAGCCTTAATTAATTAATGAACGAGAGCTTTGTATAGAGAGAAAGAAAGATTATTATCAGATTAATAATTACACCATCATAATGCCTTTTATTTCCAAGAAAATCTATGGAAGATCAAAACGGGAAGAAACAGTGGGCCATTTTCTGTAATTTAATTAAAGGTTTTTGTTTGTTTATTTTGTATTACTTTTAACACACAAACAGACTCCTAAATGCTGATCAAAAGACTTGTTTTATGTGAGCAATCAATACCGTCTTTGGGACGCCTCGATCCACTGATGGAAGTTACAAACAAAGCTAGAAAGAAAAGGGATCAATTGCGAAGTTTGCACGAAGCTCAATGGATAAGTGAAGGGCAAACAGTCAAAATCTAAAGAAGAATTTGTGTAAAAACCTGGTAATTTAGGAAAATCAATGTAAAGCTTTTTGGAAGTATGTTGATGGCTCAAAGAAATCGGTTTTGCTGTTACTAGACTGTGCTACATACCCCAAATTGGATTTCTGTGAGCGAAATAGAGCGTGAAAATTATAGAGATCGCTGCAACCACGAAGGTTGTCATATTGTGGATGCCCAAAAAAGGAGCAGATAATAATGTAAAAAAAAATTGAACACTTACTCTGTGAAAAAGACCAGGGAAATCGTTGAGGCTTGTGCAAGGCGAATTCTAAAAATATCACATGACGTCTGTTCGTTCAGCTTTTGTTGAACAGCTACCCCCTCCCCCAAATACATTTGGAACAAAACAAATAAACAGCTAATATAAATGCATAACAAAAACGATAACGACAAACAAAGAATAAAAGGTGACGTCTCGAGTGGATTCTTGCAATGCACTACTGTACGGGCTTTCAAAAACAGTAGCTACATTAGGTTGCAGAAGACTGAGCTTTGAGCTGCCCGTCTTGTTGTGCAGGCCACCTTCCATCACTCCAATACTTCAAAATTTGCACATTATATACAAAATACTAACCTACAAGTCTTTATCCAGTTTAGCGCAAAAATTTCCATCATTGAAAACTTGATACAAGGTTGAAGTCAACTCATCATTGCACTTAGGAGAAATGGCCATTGAAGGTTGCAATGGGTTTTAGCTAATTCAAATGGAACTGAAGTCACAATCATGTATTTTTTTCTTTGCTCGTCACTGGCAATAAATAATTTAATACCAATTTCAAGTCAATTCATCATTGCATTATTAAGGAGTAATGGCCACACTATCAAGGCTCTCAATATTTTAGCTCATTCAACTGAAACCCGTGTCGCAATCCTGGGTTTTATTCTCATGGAATATATTCCAATTTATCCGGTCTAATTTCCTACTAATCCCCTACAGTTGTATTCTTGTCTGCTCATCATTAATGGAGTTTTACTGTTGGCTTTTCAACGTTTGAACCCATTGGTTTTATAGTGTCCCATTTTGACACTTTTCTTGTTAAAACATTTTGGGTTAATCCCACATGAGTAAAGTTTCGACCCCCCCAAAAAAAAGAAAAAGAAAAAAAAAAGCCCACATTATTTTATAAGCACATCGAGACAGACGGACCTACAGTAGGCATAAGGCGGAGAGACAGGCAGACAGACAGAAATCTTCAAGTTATGTAGCAGGACACGGCCAAAACATCCAATGACGTCACATTTCTAGTATGGGTCCGTACATTTTTGTACTGGAAAGTTTGAGTTCATCCCTGAATTTCAATATTTTTGATGACTGCATTGAATTAAACTTTCTGACTGGGGCACGAATTCCGTTTTGGAATGTACTGACCAGTTTGTTGTTGATGTCCGATCGTCATGTTTCAAATTTTGCTCTCAAACAAAATGACAGCATTTTAACGTGAGGCTAGAGAATTGTAATTTTTTCCCCAACTTTCATAAGGACTTTATCTAGAGGAAAACGAGTGCATCACAAAATTGAATTTGATATTGTGCCCCAATTCAATAAATTGGAAATTACCGGAAAATGTCTTTGCGCCAAACGATTTTGCTGTAATTGTATGTGAGTTATAATATTGCGACGCATTTACCGTAGGTAGTGCTCTCTGGGTTGCTCCAAGAATGAACAAATCAAACATCAACGTAGCTTTTTCTAGGTGCCTGTTTTGGAGTTGATGGCTCTATTTGTCTTTTCATTCTTTGTAACCAACAACCCTTTTCGATTCTTTGGTTGATTTTGTGATAATTTACTCCAGTTTTGTGTAAATTTCTGATTTAATGGAAGTAAAGCTACATACAACGGTAGTATTATTATTGTTGTTGTTTCTGGTAATGAAACCAGGGATACCTGATAAATGAACTTAATCCCTGCAGCTCACAAGCCTGAGGAAGCCTATAAACATGGGTGCTTGCTATGTGAACCAGAAACACTGGGGTTAAACCCCTACTCTTCCACGATAAGTGTCTGTGTTCTTTTACGTGCACTACCAATCCTAGTAGTATTACACAAGCTTAATGTCCCATCCGAAGGACAAAGCAATTATCGTAAAGTGTCTTGCTCAAGGACACATGTGTCAAGACCGGGGACTCGAACCCACACTCTACTGATCAGAAACACCAGAGCTTGAGTCCGGTGCTCTCAACCACTAGGCCAGGACACGTAGTTATATTTTGTGTCATTTAATATTTTCTAAAAATGTTTTTTATTTCTTGTTAGTAGCGGTTTTATTGGGTCTGACAAAGTCATCTATGATGAGTTTCCAACTTTTATCCGGACTTTAACAATTTTTCAAATTTATGATTAAATATTTTGTTTACTATTTGAAGGTTCAAAATCATAATGTGATGAGGTACAGAATGATATTACCGCCCTAACAGTTATCAATCGTAACTGCCTTGTGAGGTTTTTTTTTCGGGGGGGGGGTAAGATTCCACAGCAACAGGCGCAGTTTTAAGAATTACGTATTCTTCCTACATTATTCACTCCTTATTGACAGCGTTCCCCGTGACAGCTGATTATTTGGTTGCTATTCATTTCACATTTGGAACTAAAACCTTTCCATTTGGCTTCTTTCATTTTAGCCTTTGCTGATTTTGATCACAGCACTCGCCAAACCAGGCTCGTGGACATCCGTCCGGAACCTGTTCCCGACCCCACCACGGAACCAGCCCAGAACCCTAGAAGTCTTCTGCGATCTCGACATTGGGTTCCTAGTAACGATGTGTTATAACTTCGCCCTCCTCACAGCTTGTTGCTTCTACGCCTACAAGGCCCGTAACGTCCCCGGTAACTTCAACGAAGCGCGGTTCTACGTGGCTAGCGTCTACACCACACTGGTACCGATCCTGGCCGCGATGCCAATGTATCTCACGGCCGATAGGGCAATTTCTCTGGCAATATCTATATGTTTAGTCCTTATTATAAATGGCTATGTCACCGTGGGCTGTGTGTACCTCCCGAAGCTCTACATTGCAACCTTCAAGAAAGTCACTGAGCAAGAAAACAATCATCAAAGTCTGTCTGTACAGAGTCGCCGCACTTTCGTCTTAGGTGGGGATAGCAACAGAGTCCACCCGTCAACATCTTAAAGAACTTGCCGGTCCATTAATGTCACCTCTCGTAATAAAAATTTGCAACTTGTTATTCTAAAGATCCTGAGCTAGTGTCACAAAGTCCGTTAGCTGCTCTACTTACGGTGCTACCTAAACAACCACAACACATCGATAAGAAAGCAAAAGGCCGATAGTTTGCCTGTGGTGAACATTACAAACCCATCCGGTCCTTATGACGCCAAACGGGTTGTACTCATTTTCATTGTGCAATATCGAACTCATTTAAGGCTACCGTACATTTTTTCTATGTACGTGATTAAAAAACGCTTAGATTCATCTTAAGATGAGTTGTCAGTATCACCATGGTGATTTGTATTGCTTAGCGATTGAGATTGATTTGCACATCACGTGTCAAGTAGATTGGTAGCTCTTAGGATTAGGTGAAACGTAACATCTTCAAATTGCAAATTTAACTTGAGATAACAGGTATGCACTTCAAGTTAAACACATTACGTAAACACCAATCAAAAGTTAGACCTCATCACAATAGATCAAGTTATTGATAAGCTATGTCTTACAGCGTTGAAATATATACACAATTAAATCAAGATATCAAGATAACGAGATTATTTTTATTATTTTTATTTTCATAAGTGGCATGTCACACCTGGAGTTTCGTACACATCAAGGAGCTGATTTTTGTTTAAAGTACTTCAGTGATAATTGTATTTTTAATGTATTAAAAATTAATGTCAGATTACTTCACAAGATATGGAACAATTATTACTACTTGAGGGCCTTATTATAATACAATTTTAGAGAGCTACTTAGGCACAAAAAGTAGCTAAGCACAACAAAATTATGCTTACCAGACTAATTTCCAGCCAAAATACCATGACACATGTACCAGCTATGATTGGGTCCTGCTCGTTTGTGCTTTGCTCCACAACTCTCAATCAAAGGCCTCAGCGAGGGCGCTATTTGAGCTTGTGACGTCATATGAGCAGTCCTTATTTGTGACTTTGTTTAGCAAACATTTTTATCCATATTTTGTTTATTTAGTACATTAGTGTTTCATTTGAATTCCATCTTGAAACAAAGAATTTACCTGGGTAGGGCTATTTTCAAACATCATTACATTAAATTCCCTAAATGCGATGTTTTCTTTTGACATCCAAAACGGAATAATATTAATGCAATGCACCTGCTTCGCACCAAGCTTCGCATGTTTTCCTATGTCTATATTTATCAGTTATTGTCAGTTATTTCAGTTCATTTTTGATACAAACCAAAAAACAATAAGCTATATTTATTTAAGCTCTATAAAAGGTTAGCCAAATGTGCTTCATAATACGATTCAATGAATCAATGTTATCGCAGGGAACATGTTCTATTCATGTAATGCCGAGGTACGGAGAGGCGAACCCTAATAGGTTTGAAATAAACATTTCCAACTAGACCCAAACGCAAGTCCGTGCCGCTGAAGTTGAATGGTAACAACACAATCCATGTACATTCGCCGTCCACGGCTACAGGAATTGTACAAACCACTCATGTCAAGGGTGTTTTCTTAAAATTGACACGAATGCATTTCAGCTGACTGGAAACTGTATTTAAAACACGCATCGGAAAGTCGCGTGACATTTTATCAACCACTTTTATGCACACTGGTAAAAAGATATTAAATATCGAAGCGCCATTTTATTTGTTTATACACCTCAATATTCAGTCGTGTGGCATGTATGTCAATTACTTGGTGTTTCAATTCGATCAGTCCTTTTATTCAATTGACGTACGCACATTTCGCGCTCTATTTGTCATTAAAGGGTCTGTAGTTACTTTATTTGATGACGATTTGATATACTGCGTGAGGGTTTCGATTATGTTTGACATTGAGGGCGCTGCACTGTGACATCACACACAAAAGTGGGTATCACATCATACAATGTACAAAGACAAAAGGGATAATTGATACATGGAACTTAATTTTGTTAAAGATGTAACGGGGCACCGCACTGTGGCATAACACAAGGAGGTTGGTTTCACATTTTAAATAAAATGTACAAAGACAAAATTGATTATTGTTACACGCAAACACAGTTTAGTTAGTGTTCACAAATTGGTAATCATTAGTTCACTGTAACTTTGGCAAAAACAAACAGTATAGGAGGATTAAGTCAACTTTGCGCAAACCATTGTGTTCTAGCTCCTTAAGCGTCATCTTATTTGCATAAAACGAAAGCAAATTCAGAACAGAGTTTATAACACACTGTTGTAATAAATACAACAAGAAAGTGGGTTTGCATCTTGTTTTAACAAAATGTGACATACTAGACTAGTCACCATCACTTTAACAGTTGTATGAAACTACTCATGTATTAGACCTAAGTGTAACTGGAAACAAGTGATGTATCGAGTTGACAATAACACACGGCTGACTGCCCCTGAGTATTACGCACGAATGAACACATCATTTCTGAAATGACTTGGCTATGAGAGATGGGTTTATGTTGGATTATTTTCAAGGATTCCATAGCTCTGCAATTTCCATCGTCCAAGTCGGTTTATTGTTTGTGTACAACTGCTGGTACATGTATATAGATGTCATTTGTGAAATAATTCAATCATACCCAGTCACTATGTTATGTTAAAGTTTAACTATATCTTTCTTGTTGCTAGGCCTGTAGAAACTCCAAATGTAACTTAAAGCTTCAAGAAAAAGTGTACTCAGAAAAACAAATCCACAATTACTGAGAATATATATAGTATGTACAATTTTAAAGTGGTCTAATTAACCGTAAATGCACCCATTTGTCTGCCGTTCTTTCTTTAATATATTTATTCAATTTGCCCCCAAAAATATATCCACAACACAGTTAATTTGTATTTTCAAAAATTCACGAATTTTGGACTCCACAATTGTTAAAAATATTTGTGACTGTAGCCGACTGAGAGTAAAGTTAGTCATCAACCACATACTCTGTGTACTGTGTCGGTTTGAAAGTACATCTTTTATCACCATCTGGGTCGTGTCAATCATTATATACTGACGATTCTCACGGGGCCAGACCTTGCTCTATGGCACCTCGTGGTTTACTGCGGATTGAAAAGTTCAAAACCAAGGCGGTTAAAACCATAATAACACCACCTTCAAATCCTCCAAAATCCTCATCATGAACTTGTCATACCAATCTAATCCAAGTCTAATTCGCGTTGAGTGACCATAGAGCGGAGGATAGATGAAGATTTACGCCACTTTCAGGCACGTGGGTTTAGGGAGTTAAGAGATTAATTTTTTTCATCCACTAAAAATAATACTTGAAAAAATGCAACTTAATGGATTAAAAACAAACAACTTAAAAAACACCATGACAGAACTGGCTACTTCCTTCAGAGACAAAAACTGACGTATTTCAACTTCTCTCGAAAATAGTCACTGATGCGCAGATGATCGTTTGGAAATAGTAGGAACAATCGTTGCAGATAAATTCCACATCTATCAAAATACGGTCTTTACAACTCTTTGTTTTCAAATAATTGTATTACTTTTAACTCTCTCAACAGTGGATTAGGAGACCATTATTTGTGAAAATAATTTAGTTTTAGATGCTCAAGTATGATGAGCACTTGTCATTATCTGATACCTTTAAGCTCTTGTTTTGTCAAGGTGTGTTCTTTGTTGGAAAGACAAAAAAGAGTTTGTTACAAACTGTATGCTCAACGCATTGCACCATCAGAGGGGAGGGGGGGGGGTGTCTATTATTGGTTTTCTTGGGATGATTGTCTCCAAGCATGGAAATAGTAATTGTCAATCACAAGTCAATACCGCTGCCAGAATCCTTAGATGCCGTAATAGTAATTGCCTTTTCCCCAGAGTCCAGAGTCAATCTCTAGGGATTCTCTACTACACAGCGTCGGTTTGGTGGTATTACTTTCAGTCAAACACTAAGCTGGTTTTACTAGGATGAACGTATCGTCATTGGGACAACCATTGCGAAGATGAGCAGTGTTCGTTGCCTGATAATGATGTAAAATGGACTGGTAAACTAACGTGAAGCAAATCATGATTTAAAGGAATCAGAAATGTTGAAGATGACTTAGGTACAAATGAAGTGACAACCATTAGCAGAAAGAGAATGGTATCTTATAATTATTGGGAACATGGACGAGTAAGTAGGTCAAAATTTTAAAACATAAAAATAAATCTTCTCATGAGTTGTTGCTCTTGAGTTGCAACGGAGAGGAGGATCGGGTATGGGTTTTAGAGCAAGCGCATCTTATCAGAGTCCAATGGCCTCTCCATCAACTTAAGCTCTGCTTGGCAATGGTTGGATTCGAACCGGGGGAGCACTTGGAATCTGGATTGATGGAAATAGGGAGGAGTTATGACTGAAGGCAATATCTTCATGGAGGTCATTTTAATGGATACTAAAATATGGGTAATTTAAAGGATATTGTTGTCTTTAGTTCTGCCCTTTAGTGAGAGGCTGGTCCCCCCTCAACCCCCACCGGACCCCACACAAGGGGTACTTTCAAGATGCATTACTGTCGCACGAGAGCACAAATGCCATAAAATTTTACAAGGGTGGGGGGGGGGGTGCTACGTGAAAGTACACTACGACTGAGACGGTTCGTAGCTTACATACCCTTGGAGTGCAACTTCGAGATGTGTACTTGTAGTGACATTCAAATTGACAGTATGTGTTCGATTGCTATCTCAAAACAAAACAAAAACAAATGGTGGTCGTCGTTTGTCAGCAGCCATTGCACACTTGTGTGTTCGCTTGCGTGTAAACCCTGGTTGAAGGCACGCTTCTCCCTCCATGCTCAATAACGCAAGCACTCATGGATGTGCACTAAGACAAACTTAGACACTTCTCCACTCGATCAGTCAGTGACTGATGACACACTTCAACATTTTGAATTGAATTTATTTGAAATTTGTCTCATCTCTGGCATGCAGCTTTGCTCTTCAAGAACAATGGAGATCTTCATGAGTTTCTGTTAATTCCTCAATTATTTGCAGTCGAAATCCGCACTTTGTTTTATCAAAGCAGTTTCGATGCGGTTTCACCGTTATTATTATACAATCCTGGTGATGAAACAAAGGATGCCTCCAAGGTAAATTTAATCACTGTAGCTCGCAAGCCTGATGAGGAAACCTGTATATAAAACAGGGTGCTTGCTATGTGGACCAGAAACACCGAAGTTAACCCCTACTCTTCCACGATAGTAAGTGTTCCGCGTTCTTTTACACGCACTACCGATCCTAGTACATGGTACCTACGTCTTAATGTCATAACCGAATGACAAAGCAGTCGCAAAGTAAAATATCTTCACCAAGGACACAAGTATCATGACGAGGATTCGAACCCCACTCTGCTAATCAGAAGCACCAATGAGTCCAATGCAAATCTTCCCGCATTTTGTAGTATTTTGGTTTGAGTTTCTCGTAGAAATTAGTCGACGGGGCAATTACGACCCGCTGAATTTAATCAGAGCAGCACACCCCGTTAGAGACGAATGACCAATGAGCACATTTCAAAGAAAAAGATTGCACTTTACAAACGGGCACAGAACTCCTGCGCCAAACTAACTCTCATTATGTTTAGGCCGTAACTTATTTTCACTAACATTTTATGGGGGCATGCAATTAATTGGGGATTCAACCTGATCGGGGTTCTCTGCTTTAACTTTAGAGGAGACTTCGACAAAGTTAGGCATTAAAGTTTGTCCCGTTTTGGAAGTGGATAGATGCTTCATGAAAGTGGCAGCAAGTCAGTTATTAACAGAATAAACTAATAACAAATTCGGGTGGTTACTTTCTGAGGGTAGTTAGCATTTAGAATTGGTTGCTATGGGGGTTTATTTAGTGTTCTGCACCCACAATGGATGTATCTGGTAAGTCTGCTGCCACCTAGCGGCCCTACAAGCCTAGTGCTCTTTTTGAAATCAAGGCTTTGCCTCCGGGTTAGGAACCGTCTGCCTCAGCCTCGCTAACATGGGCAGCGCGCCGTATCGATACCTCTCGTCACTAACCCCTTGATCGAGCAAGGCATGCTGGGAAAAAATGGCGCGGCGAGATCAATCACCCCTGGGAACGAGGATGCACCTGCCTGTTTGAAGCTCCATACCAAAAGTGCACACGTTTTTAAAAAAACTGAAGGAGCCTAAGCCAGAGCCGTGGTCTCAAAAAAGGCCTTATGCAACCAACAAGAAGTGCTGTCTCACAAGAGGGCGTTCTTTGCTTTGGCACTTTGAGCTCTACCTTTAAAGAACAAACTGAAACTTATGGTAAAGAAAGTCCGCCAGGGGTCGCACTGTATGCCACATTCAAGTATAGACCAGACAGTTTGAAGCATTGATGGAGAAGGCACAGACTGTAATTACAATGCACTTATCTTCATGAAAATATAGTAAATCATTAATAATACCAATCAATGTCTCTTGCAATAAAACGATTGGAACTCGAGCTTTTTGTCAGTGCCCGTTGTCAAAGTGTCACGAACCATGTTTCGCTATGTAAGGGTTTTCACGTGTGGACTGCCCTCCAACGAGGTCCATATGTAAATGGAATTTCAATTGAAATTCAATATCCATCTAGTCCAGTGCTACAAAGGACCACATAGTGACGGTGTAGTACAGCCCTGCTTGGTGCAGCTATGGAAACTTATTACTTTGCCCTGTTGCTTCTCGTGAGCATTGTGAACAGTGCGCAAGTGCCTCTGGAAGTCTGTAAAGTGTACGAACGTAATGAGGATATCGTCATCGGGGGAATATTCTCGATTCACGGCGATCTTCAGAAAGGGAACACGGTGCAAACATGCGGACGACTTCTCCCCGTGGCTGCCCTACAGTTGACCGAGGCAATGGTGTTCGCAGTGGATGCGATCAACCGAGATGAAACTTTGCTGCCCAACAACTCCTTGGGGTTCAAGATTTACGACGACTGCTGTCGGGACGAGTACGCCATGTGGGGATCACTGTCGTTTCATATGAATGCCAGGCCAACAATTATCAACAGTAAGTGTCTTATTCCAGGAGGAGCGGAGGGGGAAACTGCCTTAAAGATGGGAATTGTTGGTACAGGTAGAAGCTCCTCGAGCGAGGTAGTCACCAGTGTGGCCCAACTGTTTAAGAGACCAGTGGTCTCATATTGTGCCACCGATACCCGTCTCCACCAAATAGGGAACCCATTAAGTTTCCATTTCAACACCATGTCACCGGATCACCATAAGGCTCGTGCTATTGTGGACGTCCTGTCTCATTTCAAATGGGAATACATAGCGGTGGTACACTCATCTGATAAAGCCGTGCTTCAACTTCTGCAACAAATTGTACGTCGAGTTTATGAACGTCAGATGTGCATGAACGTGCAGGCGGTGGTACACGAAGACCCAACGCAAGATGAATTAAATGTGATGGTAGACACGCTACGCTCGAACCCAAACGCCCAAGTGGTTCTGCTGTTAGCAGCTGCTACAACTACTGTCCAAGCTGTGCTGTCTGCCGTCAGCGAAGTGGACCCTCCCTTGAACCGTACCTGGATGGTTGATTCGTGGGGGAGCGAGCTCGTTCGACACAGTCGTTCTCAAAATGGCATCTCCGTTGAATATAACCAGCCAGGTTTGGTGAAATTTGAGAGCTATTTCCGATCTCGAGTGTTGAAAAACAGGACAAAGTACAACAACCCCTGGTTTGAGGAGTTTTGCAAAAATTCTGATATCTGCCTCAAATCAAGCAGCAAAGGTTTCAGTAAGTCATTGGTAAAGCTTGCCCCAACTATTGATGCCGTTTTCGCTTTGGCACACTTTCTCGATAGGACAATTAGGGACTATTGCACAGAACCGCTTGCTGCTTGTCTACGCAGACGTTATACCGACGATGCTCTTCTCAACATAATGCAGAATGTTTCTTTCATGGGGACGCGGGGACACTTTAGATTCATCAACAACTCCGTTGCTGCTCACTTTATCATCAA
>CM021543.1:12803472-12820779 GCA_010994315.2 Pisaster ochraceus | reverse complement strand
CCCCCCCCCCGGACCTTCAGTTATCGGTTCAGGTATTCGAGTCTCGACTACAACACTGAATCTCACCATACAAGTTTCTTCTTCCCATGAATTTACTATTTCTGTTGCAAACTGCTTACCAAGTAAAATGATCAGCTGTGAGTAATTAACAAAATAGTCAACTGTCATTTAGCCCTGCTGGGGTCGAAAAGACAGACCACGGGCTATTTTAACAATTTACTGCTCAGTGAGTATGCCTCATTCCCCAAGCTTGAAGTCGTTTCACTCGAGCGTAATTTCATTTGATTTCATTTCAAGACATTTAAAAATACTTTGTCGTTGGTAATGAACTACATTCGTCGTTGTTGGTTACAAAATGCAAATTGCAGATATGAAATTATGGTAAAGTCGACAGAGAGCTCATCGTAAGAAAAATTAGGATTTTGAATTCTTGAATTTTTTAGCTATCAATTTGGTATACCTTAGCTTGTGTTGTGTTAATTCCATGTGTATTAATTTGTTTACAGGGAATGTTCACACTATAAAGAGTCAAATTCATGACTTTTAAAGACTCTTTTAATGTTACCTTTAACAAAATGTAAGACCAAAAGTATGTGAATAGAGCAGAGGAAACAGCTACACCTTCTCACACTTTATGTATTTTTTCTTACATGCAGCATAACTGAGTTCTTTACCAACAGATGGAAATTCATTGCATGCTCATCCATTTTTTAAGACCTCAAATAACCTCAAAAACCAATCGCCACAAAACGAAACGATACAATATGTTACAGGAGGGTCGCTTTAGTCTTTGAAATAAATGGTTGTGTCATCATACACTGGACAATTTAAAGGCAATCATTTATTTAATTCATATCTAGTTGTTAATGTCATCTCTTTATGGACGACTTCCTAC
Organism: Pisaster ochraceus; assembly: GCA_010994315.2. Lineage (NCBI taxonomy): Eukaryota > Metazoa > Echinodermata > Asteroidea > Forcipulatida > Asteriidae > Pisaster > Pisaster ochraceus. Next base: position 12,819,884 of record CM021543.1, on the reverse strand, counting down.
GCTGATAATAACGACATGACAACATAAGCCCTGATAATTGAATATCGCCGTGGCGACGCTTATTTCACGTGCATATTTTATAAACAACCCCGTTTCAACGCTCTCGTTTATATGCCATTTACTATTTTATATAAGATACTCTGACGTCAGTGTAATAATAAATACATTGTCTGCGTGTAGACGGAAAACAAGTTTTTTTTTAATGTAAATATTATATAAAAAAATGTAACATTTTACGCTGGTCGTTTTTAATCTAAAATGTCAAGATTTCAAAAGGGGTGCAGCCGGGGGGGGGGGGCACGAACATCAAAGGAGGTAAAAGGAAGGTAAATAAGGCGGTAAATGATAGTAGAACAAGGACAACAAATTGTACACAGAACAGACCTCTGTATATTACCACGGTTCATTTTCTTATATATATTTTTTTTACACAATATTGCAATAATAAGGTTATACATCAGTGCTGTCAAGTTTACAGATGGAATGTTTACCAGAAATCAATGCCATTATATATAAGGACACTAAATCACAAAACCTTTCTTTTTTTCACACCAAAGATAAGTACTAATTATACATACAATGAAAAGGCTGCTTCGTACACACTGCATGGAGAGTTTGGATATTAAAAATAAATGTGGATTTTCAAGCAGTAATCGCAGAGTTTTTATTACTTTTGATATCAGTTACACTTTGCTTGGCTAGCGGTAGCATAACCAGAGACACTTTCATTCGGGTGACAAGGGGTTGGGGCACAGACAAATTGAGGGGGATATTGAATGTATCAAACCATTCATCTGAGCATTGCTAAAATCTAATTTGTGGGGGTTATCAGTGAGCAACCGGAACGCCACTGTACACTAATGTATTACACGTCTATTTGTGATACATTTGTGTATGACAAAGCAATGTGCTATACATTGAAGTGTATGATACAAACAACGTTTGTATACACTAATGTACTACAAATTTATTGGCGATACATTTAAGTGTATTAAAAAGCAATGTGTAACACGTTACATTGTATTACAAAGCAATATGTGTAAAACATTTGATAAATTTAATTGTATTACAAAGTTATGTGTGGTACATTTAAGTGTCACTGTGATACATTTGAGTGTATTACAAAGTCGCGTGTGATACATTAAGTGTAATACATTTAATTGTATTACAAAGCAATGTGTGTAATACATTTAACAGCTCTAAGTGTATTACAAAGCAATGTGTGATACAATAAGTGTAATACATTTAATTGTATTACATAGCAAAGTATGTAATAAGTGTTACAAAGCATTGTGTTTGTAATGAGTATCTCGGGTTTAGTGGTTTGCTGGTTTTATGAGTTATACCTCATCTCCAGAATACCAAAGCTCAAGGATTCAAATCACACCTCAGTCTCTTGTGTTTTCCCCCACAGGTATTGTAAAACTTGGTTTATTAACTGCTTTATTATACATTAGTGATGGGCAAAAATGCTAAACCTTAACTCTTTGCCCGGTTGTAATAACAAACTCATTCAAACACACCATATGAGTTACCACACACGTACTTAGTGTCTCTTATTATTTAGTAAATCAACCTTCACATCAGCAGTGAGGTTAATCAGGAGCTAGAAATAAATCATTCTATTCTTTCTCGAAGGAAGAATGGGAAGATATTTCCATCTCAACTTGTATCAAAAACCACCATCAAACCCTGAATAAAAATAGCACCTTGGTTTATAACTAGCTGTGAACAGCAAGCAGAGTCCAGTAGGTGAAATAAAAAATAGCTAAATTTAAAGGTACATCGAACATTTAAAGTTCATTAAGGAGAAAAAAGGGGGGGGGGAAACCCCCAAAACCAACCACAGTTTTTAAATCTCTCATCTGTCAAACAAAACTATTTCAAAAATTGTGACCATCAATTTGAAACCTTTGTTTTTAAGTAATTATTCCATAATAATAATAAAGGTTTTATAATTTGCGATACAATCCATTGGGCAATTACATATTTAAATATAAACTAGCAATATAAAAATAGCGTTTCTTTTTTTACACTTCACACATGGCAGTATACTTGGTGCACAATTTCACGCTAAGCAATATTTTTTGCAAAGCAAATTTGAGTTCTATAAGAGCTTTACGAAACCAAGTCTACTTTGGAAGGTGCTGATTAACATACATGTACACGTAGCTACATACATTCTACATTCAATCGGGTATGACATCATTCCCTTTTTAAAGATGCTAGGTTTGGTTTTTGGCTGACTTGACCCCAAATTCAGATTAAAATTTTGGAATAGTTATTTTTATGGAGTCGAGTATGCCATAAGCTTTTATTGAAGGTATTGCAGGAAGAAATTCGTGAATGGTTAGTGGTAGTTATAAAAAAAATAAAAAAAATAAAAAACCAACAAAACACTCAATATAAATTATGGTTGGCTTCCTGTCCATCAGCCGTGTACAAACAATCATGTATGATGCATGCAACTTCTGCATTGTCCATGGCATAAAAAAAGCTTTTGTTTTGAGACATCATCATTTGTCAAACTTCTTTCAGAGGAGAACATTCTAAAACTATTTTCTTCCAGCGAAAATATGGCCATGCAACTTTAATCTGAATTCCTTTTGTCATGCCCTCAATCAATAAGTTAATTAATTAAACTAAAAACCTTTACCACATGAAGGCAGCCATGTACTCATCACACATCCCCCCTGCCCCCGCCCAGACAGCTATCACTGAGGTCAAACGATGAAAATGTGCCCATGTGTACACACCAGACACACAACTCTTGACCATTGACCTCAGTGAGGACGCTTAACAGAGCGGTGTAATTTTAGAGAGGTGCGACAACTTGCAATTAGAAGCTACGTTCAGCAAATGGCGTCCAGCAACCACATGACCAAAGAATACGAGTCCCTCTATGTCGCAATTCTTCCAATACACAGCTCTGGCAAGGAGTCTATGAAATTTCCCTTTAAGTTGGGTGAATCATCATGCCTGGTTTAATAGACATAAATTTATACCTAAATTGAGGAGTTATTTAGCATGACTTAGTGATGTCAGATAAAGAATCACCTTCACACACTAATGATTCTAGTTATAAAAGAATACTCAAACACCACACAGATAATTAGTCAACTTGAAACTATTCACCGTTGCAACAGATAATAATTGAGGTAACACTAAGAGATGTAAGATTTCTCTTAAGAAGTTGTGACTCTGAGATTTGTACAGACATTATAATCATAAATCTTTCTTTACTTTTTGGTATATTTCTTTAGCTGGTACTTTGTAGCCAAGACAGCTTCTGAATAATTTTATACATCAATCATGATGATGGAAATTTTAAGTCACTCGTACTTTTAGGCATTTGTAATTTTTCAAATTGCATTTGTTTTGTACCCAAAACAGTTGTGGTCGCCCGACAGCACACATCTAGGCAACAGGTATAGAGGGTTACGCTGGGTGAAGTTAACAGCTTTACAATGTTCAAATTAGAGCAAGCAGGTGTACAGGTTACTAGCCAACTCAGAATGGGTTCTCTTTAACTCAGAAATCTGCCAGTCACTTAATATCTATTAATTACAGCAGTGTAATACATGGTATCTTGTCCCTCTACATTACAAGACATTACTTTCTGATACTTATGCTTTGCCAACAGAGGGCGCTCTTTTATTACTCTTTTATATAATATCAGTTAAGATGGGATGGGAAAGGTAAGGGAAAGGTCCTGTTATCTGATTCAGAGGGTATCTTGGCTGTTAAGGAGTCAACTTGTTGAGTTTTCTCCATGGATGGTGTTCTGCAATGGTGGATGGCTGCCACTTTGCCGGAACGAGTTGCGGTGGCTGTGCGCCGTCTTTTCAATGGCTCTCCGTATCTGGAAGGAAGAAGCCCACAATGATCAATCATCAAGAATGCGTCTTCTACTAATAATAATAGTACTAAGTTCTTATGTAGTTCTTGTGTACATCACACCACTTGGGATGTATCAAAGCTGTTTTTCAACAGGATAAGCAGAGCTATGTTTTGAACTATGAGACCCATTTATGTAGCACATTCTAATGGTTTGCTAGTTGCTGCGGTGCATTCAGCAGCCACAGCCAGAAACACCAGGGCAAACCCCTTCTCTTCACAATAAGTGTAAGTGGGTTATATTGTATTCATTACACAACACACAGAAACTAAGGCTTTGAGCAAGTTCGATCAAGGGACTATAGTTGGCTATTGTCTACCATTGGGCGATTTCGCCTGGTACCCAGGATGTATTTCATGCATAGGTAACCATGGAACATTGACTGGTGGTTGACAAATGGTCGCTGCTTGAACTTGCCCTTTACGTCCCATCTGAGGAAAAATGCAATAATGATTTAAGTTTTCTTGCACGAGGACTCAAGCATCAAGACCTGGGTCCAATTTCATAGAGCTGCTTAAGCAGAAAATATCGCTTAACAATTTCCTGCTAAGCAGAAATGAGCAGGATACCAGTCACAGATTGTACACGTGACATAGTCGTTTGGCTGGTAACCTTATTCTGGTAAGCGAAATTTTGTTGTGCTTAGCAAGTTTTTGTGCTTAAGCAGCTCTATGAAATTGGGCCCAGGACCTGAGCCCACACTCTGCTGATCAGAAACACCAGAGCTTGAGGTGAGTACGCTTGACCGCCCAGACATCACACCCTTATGTCCTTGATGAAAAATACGAAATTTGTGAGGATTTCTTGTTTTACTTTGATACACTTTCCAAATTTCTCATAATGAGTTTCTAGATCAAATTTCTATTTTGTTTTTCCCGTACTAGCACACCAACCCCCACAAAATCTCACCAGCTCTTGAAATTTGAGTGTGATATGTTTATGCACGGTGAAATAGTTCTTTGACTGCCATTGCATTGTCCAGTATAAGGGAGTAGCCTAGGGGCATGGCTTTGGGGCGTTCACTGGAGGGTCACAGCTAGTGACCAAATGGATCCCTGCTAATAATGTACAGTTGTTGTGTGCCTGGAAGAAAGATGCAATGTTCAAGCAGAGATAGAGCTTAAGCAATTAATGTGCTTAACCGTGTTTCAAGAAAACTGAGCATGAAAGTTTGATCAGTTTTCTGCCATTCATTACAGGAAGGTTAAACTCGGCACGGAAATGGGAAAACATGTCTTTGGGGGTGATTCTAGCAACAAAAATGCAGCAGGAGCCATTTGTTTACGACCCTCTGTTACTAAGACAAACAGTACTTTGTGTGACCGGACGCTGGGCGTAGACCCTTACGCCTTTCTTCCCGGCATACGATGATGTCATCCAGCAAGGAATGGATAATAGAACTCAAAAGTCTCCTACCTCTTTCAAAGACACAACGCCCACTAGTCTTCCAAGAGTTGTAACGTAGGTGTGGTTCAGACCAAGCAATGAGAACATGGAGTGGCACTAACAAAAGAAAAGGACAGTAGTGCATTGTCAAATATCAGTATTAGGGGTACATATTACCAGGTGCTCATATAATAATAATCTGCATTTAAAGAAACTCTACTTAGTAAACTAAATCACAGCGGTTACAGTAATTCACAAGAAAAGAAGATATATTAATATTGACAGTCAAATGTACAGCAATAAATTGATTAATGTTGAAAAATAAATGTTTCCATCATCTTTGTTGTGATGAGTCAAGCCAAAATCAGACAGTTCTTGCAAGTAGTGAAATGGCATTACAAGTGAAGACAACCGAAACATCAGCTTTGACATCAATGTGATGTGATGTCTTACACATTTTATATGTTGAGAAATACTTACAGCAATGGCCCTAATTAGGTGTTATTTGAAAGCTCTTATTCACAACTATGTATTTGATGACTAAATAAACCCAGTTATGAGTTTTGGCAGGAAGTGCCTGGTTTGGGTATAGAGCATCATATATATATTCAACTCTCGATATAAAGAGAACTTATCTAGGTCTGGTCCCTGCAATCTTGTTACAACCAAAGTTGAGTGTAATAATGTTAGTAGCATTAGTAATAATACTAACAACAATTTGTTACATTTCTTGTGCACCCTCTTGATCCGAGGATGTTCAAGGGCGCAAACTACAATAAAAATTCCATCAGAATACAAACAATAAAAATTATATTATACAAAATAAAAAAAGAATTACAGCCTAAAAATAAAAAAATATGCTAACAACATACAGATGCAGCATCAAAGTACACAAACATGTTTAAAAAGCAGACATCCTCATTCCTATATAAGAGGATGTCCAAGGAAATCTGTCCCCCGGATATTCTGTCCCCCCATATGAGAAATTAACACCGCTGGAGGAGATTCAAAAGAGGGCGCTATCAGAAGAAGTTAGGACACAGTTCGCTGTATGGAGGAACACAATCTCCTTGCACATGGAAACAAAACTATGTAATAAACACAGTCAAGTCAAGTATGAAATACTGTAAAATCTGGCTATGCACAAGAAAATAATCAATAACAAATTTAATTACAGACTATGCCAAAATATATACCTAACTGCTGAATTTAAAACAGTTTTAAGTAACATCCTATCAGTCCCACTGAATAGAGAGGAAAGTGTATGAACATCAATCAAACATGAAGTCAATGTTTTAGTTTCACTTTACCAACAGTAAAGGTGTCGTACTCTAAATTGCCAGCAGACTTCACTCATTTTAACTATTGATTAATGACATCCAATCTCAGAAGTTATTTACAAAGGAAAAGAAAATCACAATCAGTTATGAAATACATAAACAAAAACACAGATCATTGTTCTACATAGATGTGATAAGTACTCAACCATAAGTGTTTGAACCGTCTTGATTTCCAGATATAAACTAGTTCTTTAAGTGATTGGTTCCAATCCTTTCCAGACCATACTCTGGTTGAGTGGAAGTTTGTCAAATCTTGCAGCCAGCTGCAGCAGCTATCATTTTGGTACAAGCGGCTTGTGGCCACATTACATTCCAAAGGGTTAAAACACGTGAAAATAGGAGGAAGAAACAATTAAATTTGGGAAGTTTTAGATTTAAATGGCTATGATGAATTACCTTGTGAAGAGATGTTCTTTCAACAAGTTGGAAAGGTGCTGGGTCGATGTGAACCTCACTGAAGTCCAGCTGAATCTTCAACTCTTGAGTCTCCCACTCTTCAAGCTGGTAATATTAAAACAATAATATTAAAAAACTTTTGGAGGACTTTCTTTGATTGGGCAGGTAGTATTTTTTCTTTGATTGGGCAGGTAGGATTTTTTCTTTGATTGGGCATGTCGGATTTTTTCTTTGATTGGGCAGGTAGTATTTTTTCTTTGATTGGGCAGGTAGGATTTTTTCTTTGATTGGGCATGTAGGATTTTTTCTTTGATTGGGCAGGTAGTAATTTTTCTTTGATTGGGCAGGTAGGATTTTTTCTTTGATTGGGCAGGAATGAATTTTCTCTAAATGGGTTAAGGTAGGGTAAACATTAAATTTGTTTTAAAAAAAACCAAACAAAGAGAAAACAAAACTAAAAATTATGATTTCTGAAGTGAGGGGGATATTTTTTCTGCGAGGTTTCTCATTATGAATACAGAAACGTTCCCTTTTTCAGATTTGAAAAGATCTACACAACAAATGTATTTTGAGAGTACGCAATGATGAAACTTTACTAAAGGAACTAGCAAAATTTATAAAACAAATCAGATCGGTACTCATCTCCCCTACCACAGAAATTGTGAGCTCCAAAATATCGTGTGGATCAGATCATGAGACCCTTCCTCCCCAAACCCCAACCCTCCCCTAACCCTGAAAAACAGCGCCACACAACTTGACTAAATTCAATTTCAAACTGAACTAGAGAGTAATAGTAGTATGTACCTGATCTCCGGTCATGTCTTCAAACTCACCAATCGGCTGTGGGAAATACAAACACCAAGATTATTATCATCCCCTCTTGATGGGCGTCAACCTGTTACTCTCCCTCGAGAATGACCAGAATACTACCCTCCCTCTAAGTGACCAATTTCATATGGCTGCTTAAGCAGTAAATATCTACTAAGCAAAGGTTAGCACGATACCAGTCACAAATAGTACATATGGCATGTCATTTTGGCCGGTAACCCTAATCTAGTAAGCAACATTGTTCAGCACTTGTTACTTTTTTGTGCTTAAGCAGCTCTTTAAAGTTGGGCCCAGGTGTTACCAGGTGTTACTGTTTTTAATGGATACTCTACAACTACGCAAAATAGCTGTCACTAGAGGGCGCATTTTAAACAAATGGCTTTAGGTTTTATAACAGCAGTTGAGGTGAGCCATTACCGCAAACTATCTCCTATGGGTTGCAACAAAAGTTAAGAACCTAAAATTGTGAATCAATGTTAAGCAACACAAGGTTTTAAGAAAAGACAGTCTGGTCACTTACTGTTATCTCATATAATTGTTTAACACTTAAGTAAGATACCACACAATGTTAAGAAACTGTATTTCTCTTTATGTAACTAGTTATTCAAAAATAATAATAATATTGAGAACGAACTCAGACTGTTTTTTAGTTGTTAGTTAAACTAACTATTTGTGCATCGACTGATAAAAGGTAGAAAAACAACTTTCCAAACAAACTTGTTAAAATGGCTGTGGCACCCGCTGCTAACTACCGGGCAAGCTTGGTACTCTAGAATGGCAAAGGTTGTGGGTTCAAATCCCACCAGAGTATAATACGCCTGTGGGTTTTTTTCACAGGAATCGTGCAAGGACTGAGTATACAGTACCTAATAAGCATGAGTTATGGGTAAAAATAAACAAAGGAAACAGTTAAAACATTTTAAGTAAAAAAACTCTTCAAAACCTGAAAAAAAATAAAAAATTCTCTACTGAAACAACTCAATATTTAATAAAAACAGTCTTTGTGATTATTGTTGTTGTTGAACAAAATCAACACTGGTGTTAATTCACTTATAACTAAAGTTATGCAGGTTTTCCTCTCCCCTCCGCTGGGAGGGTAAATGTTGATGCTAACAATCTCTGGGCTTTTGGGATACAAAATACAAATTAAGAACACATAATTTAGGGCTATATGTCCCCAGAGGAAAAAGAGGCAAGGAAGTAGTGGTTACGAGAATTTAAGAAAAATTAATTCGTCAGACTGGAAAAGGTGGGGAACAAGACAAGGGCAAGGGCAAGTTTTCATGATACATTATGTGCTCCATTTATCATGCAAAATAAAAACACAGCAGCCAACTTTAATTAGATGGTTATGAAACCAAATAGAAACCACGGCAACAGGTTGTGGATTAAGTGGCAGTATTATTAAAATGTTACAGATGTAAAGTGTGTTAACTCTGTCAGTTTAAAATGTTATCAATTATGTCTTCAGAATTGCTACTTTGAAGGTTGTCTGATTCTTTTTTTCTCTGAGTGGGATTGAGATCATCCGATCAACAAATGGGATTAACCACAGTCAGTATTATGAATGTGATGTCAGAATGGCTATCTTGCCACTCTAGTCTGATTCAGTCTGATTTCCAACTTTACTTTTTAGTTTCTCGACTTTTTCAACTCACTGGAAGGTGACTTCTGATAGATAAAGTTAATGCATCTACAGCTTTATCTACGATTGCTCTTCTACAGGGCAGGGATGAGATTGAATGAAAATTCATGAAATATGACTTGCAGGTCTCGGTCTCCCTTATTCTAGACCTGGAACCTCCCAGACGTTACACATTCAGGAGGTTTTTCAGACTCTGTGCATCCCCAGAAATACAAAACTTCAGGTTTTGGACACAGTGTGGACTATTTCTTTCTCCCTTTGGCAAACGGCTCAAGGTGGTTTTGACAAAATCCTGTTATCAGAAAAACATTCCTGAGAAATCTCATGCCTGACGGGGGAACAAGCCACTCTGTGTATCTAGGCTATAGTGGTTGGCAATCTGGAGCAGGTGTCTGGATGAACTTACCAGTTTATAAACCTTAGGCTTCCGTGGGATACCTTCCAATGAGTCGCTACTGGAGCTCTGAACGCTGTCTTTGGAGCCAAAGCGCTTTAACATTTCCTTAAGTGTTGTGAGCAAAATAGACATATAACAAAACAGTGTGGCACAGCAGACAGAGTGAAAGGTCATGCCAAATGGTTTTTCTAAATGTAGGTGTTTAAACCGGTGGAAGCTACAAGGCATTGCACAACTTTGTGTTCAGACAAGCACGTTCACTGACAAGTTCTCAAAATCAGACAGAACCGGTCTAGGGTTGCAGCTACTATCTGTACCATACTTTATAAAGTGGTTTGATCGTGACATTGATTGTCAGGGTGAATGGGCAATGGCAGTAGGGCGTATAATGTTATAAATCAATCTTTCACAAACTATATGTACTTGAGTGAACAGTAAATGTGTCAATCTCTTTGTACACAGAGCTGAAAGTTCAGTCACTGGATTCATGAAAAACAGCCGAGTTGTTTTTGAGATAAAATCATTCCAATAACTGACATAATGCATTCATTATTCAAAACCAATAAGATCGGTCATTGGCAGATTTTGATTGCCCCAAAACTCAACACAAGACTGGTCCTCATTTTAGATTCATTCGTGCAAAAAACATTTACTTAAGCACACAGCTCAGCAGCCATAATTTTACACACAGACAAGCAAAAAATATAAATTTTGCATTCAAGTATAAAGTCAAAATTTTGGGGAATTATTAAGGGAAAAACTCTGACCAAATTAAGTGAAGGGGAAAGCAAAGCAAATTAGTGAATAAACCTGAACTCAAAGCAAGTCCATTTAACAGAAAGCAACCAGACGCACTTATAACAAATGGCAAAACCATGCAAGGGAATACAAATCCATCTGTAGCAGAAGAAACTCCTGGAGCTAAAACTGCCACAGGTGTTTACGGTCGTCTAGATTCTAGGAATTTTCTTTGGGAAGACTTTGCCATACCTTGCTAGTCGCAGAGAAGGAACTTCGTGGGGAAGAACGAGGAGTTGAACGGGGGGATTTCCTAAGCAGAACTTGGAGGGAAAGCTACCATGAAAAGCAGGATTGGGGAGGGGGGAATACAGAGGAGGAGTGCATCAAAGTTTGCATTCCCGAAGGAAGTGAAATTCAGCACATGGAAAAGACAAGGAAAAACAAAGGAAATGATCACACATGGGGAATAAACATTTGGGAAATACCAGGAAACCAATCAATAAGTTAGTAGGAAAAGTGAATAACATGAGAAGTATCGTAAAAACCAATTAATAAGTTAGAAGGAAAAGTGAATAATTTATTATGGGAAGTACCGGGATAACATATTGATAAGTATAGAAGGAAAAGGGAAATCAAGGAAGTTTTATTCAACAGAAGTGTAAAACCGGTTAGTTCATGATGAAAGTTAGTTGTTATTACAATTAAATTAATAAATATCACCCAATAATGAACAGGTTGGGAAAAAAGAAAAGATGGAAAAATAGTGAAAGTTAGCATCAAGGAGATGTAAATGAAGAACAATAAGGAAAATAAAAGCATAGAGAATGAAGCTAGTACAGTGTATGGCTCCAGTTATAGATTAACCTTATCAGCAGTGTTATGTTGTGAACCTCAAGGCCCAATTTCATGGCTCTGCTTATTGCCGTACTCTTGTGATCACCATTCAACGCTTACAGGGCAAGCGCTTCATTTCTGTGCTAGCTCTGTGTAAGCAAGGAATGGCAACGTGGAGTACACACGTGCGCACAAGACAAACTTCCCTGATAACCTGTGAAATACGCTTGACATTAGAGCGAAATTCCCCGCAGAAGGAACTCATGCACTCAATGCTAGCCTGGAAGGTGTAGTACTCTGTGGCAGTTTGTGGTACCAGTGTACCGGAGGGTCTACCAATGATTTACCCCAAACCTATAAAAAATGGTTTCACTTTTAAAACACAAGACCAGTAAAAGTTATTCCGTGTCTCTATAACAAAAGGTCAACCTATGTTTGGAGCCATACCTATACATACAACTTTTGGAAATGGAATAAAATTACAAATTTATACCACAGTTGAGATACTAAAATGTGACACATGTAAAAGTCCATGTAACAGATAAACAAATAAAACTGTTTCACTTAAGGAAGACAAATACAACGAGAATAAATACTACGAGACTAAAAGGTGAAACTCTTGATGGTTTATAGTTACCTCCAAATTATTGAGACTGATTGAAGAAGCTGAAATAAAAGAACAAACAGAATTCAGGGCAATAGTTACAGGCTGGGACTTCCAGGGCAATAGTTACAGGCTGGGACTTCCAGGGCAATAGTTACAGGCTGGGATTTCCAGGGCAATAGTTACAGGCTGGGACTTCCAGGCATGACACTTGGTCCTTGGTAAAAAGTAGCAACATTTTATCGAGTGCAAGGCCGACCTACATGTACACATGGCAAAGGCTCTAACAGACTTTTCAGGCTTTATGAATAAAACATTTTCTGAGGGCAAAAACAAATCAAAAATCAGACTAGACTTCTTAAATGATGTAAACTAATAGCATTGGAACAAACAACAATTAATTCACTCCCAACAAGTTTTGTTCACATATTGGTAAAAATTGACAGAACTTCAAATGGAAAATGGAAAACAAGAACTTACCATTGTCAGTACTGTTTCTGATTGAGATTGGCTCTGAGTTGGTTTCATCAGTCTGCAATGAAAGAAACAGTGGTTGGTCAGAACCAACACTACTCAAAAGTGATTTTCACATGGTGTTACCGCAAACCTCTCTATAGTTGTACTTCCACCATGCAAAGATTCAAATCCTACTTAAAACATTTTTTTAATTTAACAGAATGGAAGAGAAAGATAAAGAACCGAGACTGGTCACCAGGCCGGTGCCCAAACCACAGAGAGCTTAAAGTTTCTTATGCATAAAACTAACCTCGCTGGCATCATTAAAATTTTGATCTTTTGAGGAAACAGACAGCTCTAATCCTCTAGGAGATGCCTGTAACTTACCTTAGCATTGAATGAGACAACTGAGAATCGATCCCCGGGTCCCGGCTGGACTTCTGCCCCTTTAGCTCTCTTCTTCTCTTGGACAACGACAAGACGTCGTGCTAGTCCTACCTTCTTTTCCAACATGAACTCTAACTCACTGCGCTGCACTGACCCCAGTAATATCATCGACTCTACCAGGATGAACAGAGATACATAACAGGAATGAGAATTCTATCGGCTATTAACCCCATTAAGTGAATCACCCATCAGGAATGGACACGTGTTGGGACATTTTTGTAGCATGACCAACCCAGTTATCCAATCCATACTCAACATAATGTATTCGAGGGGGGTGTCCTACCTGGAGCATCTACCAAGGGGAAGGATTGAAGTCTTGGGGAGGTATCCAAGAGTTCCTTAAGGTCACCGTAGGTCGACAGCCAAGAGATAAACTTTACGTATCGTACCATGATGTCTTCAACATAAATCTCATAAGTCCTATGATGAAGAACATATAAATCAGCAATTAAATTAAGAACTTGTTAAATATTGATGGTATAGCTTCTCGCTAATCACTGTCATGGTCATAAAAAAATATACCCCAATGAGGGAAATGGGACTAGGGCGGGATTTGAACCTGGGAAGTCTGGATTAACATGCCAGCGCCATACCAAATGAGTCATACAGTCCTAGTATTTTATTTCATTTTCATATTCATGTATCAATTAATCTGGCTGTGAAGCCAAGGACTCTCAGAAAAGCAAACGTAATCACTATACTAGCCAAGAACCCCATGGAGAGAAGACAAGGAAGGAAGTTTCAGTTTTAGATGTGGGAGGAAAATCCCCGAGATTTATTCCAGGGGAGAACCCACACAATCAGACAGGGACTGAAACCCAGATCCATATAGTGCCCCCCGGTGGGATTTGAACCAGGTCCCAGAGGTGGAAGGCAAGGCAAGATACCACTACACCAACCTGACCACCCTTATTTGCGGCCTCCCTATAAGCAACTGGGTAAATTTGTTTTTGCTCAACCCAAAATTAATTAAACCATGTTTAGGTTGGAATATTTTCTGGCATTGAAAAGTAAATGCCTTCATTGCCTACTGTTTGGGATTAAGGACTTACTTGGTACCAGCGTGGCTGATATCAGGTAAGTACGGCAGCTTCTTAATCTGGATGATGCTGTCATAAAAAGATGGCTGTAGTAACTGGGCAATAGCGTTGGCTATCAACACCGCCATCTGAGTAGAAAAACGTACAATTAAAAATGTAAAAACTTTGATCTTGGGCTCAATTTTACAAAGCAGCCAAACCCATATCCATCTGACTGGTCACACTACAAAAATACTATTTTTATTATTTTTATGAGACATTGCGTAACATCACAAGGCCAGACGGTCATTTCAAGGCATGGGCTACACTTGACTGATTTGGCTGTCGACAAATCAACTGTCACCAGGGGCACGTTGCCACCTACTCCTGGGGCTGAAATAGGGTTACCCCCTTCACAGTCTGTAGGGATGTAGGCATGGGTATCATCTTTAAAGATATTCCCAGAGACTTTCTTAATTTCTAATGGCACAGCTCTTTCTTTGACCACTTACCATGACAGGTAAGATGTGTGTTATTTGTCCAGTCAGCTCAAAGACTATGACGGAAGTTGATATGGTGTGAGTTACACTTCCTGATAAGGCTGCTGCTCCTAAATTGAACAAAGCCAAACAAAGGAGGTGAATTTATCTTTCCTTCCTCCATGGTAAACTCACTCATTGATTTAATGACTTGTGTATTAATTTCCCTTCAGAACTTGAGACTTGCTATGAGGTAATAGAACTTCAAAGATCTAAGACTTGAACCTTAAGACTCGAGACTTGATCTAAGGAACTCTGCTATACCCATTATGACCTTATTGATGGTGACTTAAGACTTGATACTTGTCTCGAGACTTGACCCTTATGTCTTGAGACTTGACCTTAATGTCTTGAGACTTGACATTAGTATCTTAAGACCTGACCTTAACATCTTATGACTTGACCTATTGTCTTCGAGACTTGACCTTGATGTTTTCAGACTTGACCATAGGGACTCTATTCCAAAGGCTAAATGACAACCCTGTCACATTGAAAAGCTTTTTACTTGCCAACAACAGCACAACGACTTGGAATGACCTCTTTGAAGTTGATGTCTTAGACTTGATAATTGTAAATAAATTTACCTTAGTGTCTTGAGACTTGACCTCAACGTCTTGAGACTTGACCTCAGCTTTCTACTTACCAACGACAGCGTATCCACCTGGAATGACCTTATTGATGATTCCTTCCGATGTATGAATGCCTTGTGGGAACCATGCTGCCATACATTCTCCTACGAGCCTTCCAAATGCTGCTCCTAGTGTGAAGACTGGAATGAAGACACCAGCAGGTACTGGAAGAGTCACAGCTAGAGCTGTCATCCAGAACTAGGAAGAGGAAGATGGGCGGATCGGATAGTACAGCAAGAAAGTCAGCGTCATTTTCCAACAGTTGTCGTCCTGTAATCATCTCTCTTGTACTTTGCTGTTCTGTTTGTTTCTTGGGCTACCCCTATGTTTCTTGCTTTGTTGTTTCTGTTTTGGTTTTACAGTTCTTTGATTTGCCTTGATTTTTGGGGTGTATTTGTATTGCTGTAGTCAAATAAATAATAATACTAATAATAACAACATAAGGCATCCTGTGAAGTCTGATTTCAGGGAAAAAGCTAACGTGAGAGTAAAAGGAATTTGAAAAACATGTCTGATGTAGTATGTATCAAGGATGCCAGAAGTTCTTTGAACCAGAGACAGAAAATATTTGACTGCACTAAAAACATTCTTAAAAGCGCACGCTAACTAACATACATTACATTTTGACGTACATGTAAAAACTACACTAACACTATGTTTTAAATCCACACCTTTCCCATCCTTCAATTGGGTAGCCAGTAAAACAATTCACAAAATACTTGCCATGAAACGCAATGACCATGTGTGCACAACACACAGCTGGCATGTGCATGTGCTTGTATGCCACACATACGCCGTACCGTACACTGCGAATGTCAAGCTATGGCCAAACAATGAGCTAACTGTTCTCATCTGGTTTCTTTACATTCACTACAACACATCCAACAACCATTGAACACATAGAGGAAAGCATAAGCCCTCTTTCGGTGAAGTATACTAATGTATTTATACGACTACATTGAAAACATGTTGTCAACATCTTGATAATAAAGACTATCTATATGAACGTGCCATGTGAAGGATATTTTTCTGGCCTGATAACAAACAGTGCCAGATTTCTTCAGGCAAAATCTGAAAAAGTTGGAGTTCTTGCAAAAGCTGGAAAACTGGCATCCCTGATATAAAGATTTTTAATTCCAATCTGAGGGTTGAACTTGGATCAAGAAGTAGACAGGATATAACAAAAATGTTCCATGGATTGTACATTTCCATAGTGTGGTAAGCAATATTTTTCAACTTGGTACTATCTTTAA
>CM021543.1:12758785-12769452 GCA_010994315.2 Pisaster ochraceus | reverse complement strand
TAAAATCTTACGTTGAAATACCGAGTTTTGACAAAATAAGAGGGTACCAGACTATGTTCGTTCTCTAAACCGTATTTAAAATGCACACATTCTTTCATTACACCGGGTTCGAGGTTGTCAAGCAGCTCGTTTAAGTCAATGTTTTAAGTCAATGTAGTCAGGGTACCAGGGTATCCATGCACTAGTACATCGGTCGCTAGGCTGTCGTTGAATAGTTCCGTTGAATAGTTCGCGTTGCGTTCGTGGCACGCACTAGTAAAACTAAGGCATATCATGTGACGCGCTCTAAACCAATCACAACGCAGAAAATATGTATGAGGTGTTAATGAAAACAGTCAATGGAACTTTTAACGCCAATTGCTAATAGACACAAGGCCGTAGCGACCAGGGTCTATAGAGGGTTTGTCAACTCCTCCCGAACATTTTTCTCGTCGAATGTTTAGCCTCATTCACCGAATGAAGCACCAAGTCGAGGAGAACAAGGGAGTCCATTAGCACTCTAGTTTACATTATGTGGGAGAGGTACACAACCCACCTCAAGCAGTCACTGTGGTACACAAACCCATCCCAAGCAGTCACTGCGTAGACCTACATAATTGACTGAGAAAGCGGTACACCATAACCCCACCTCAAACAGCATTGAGTGATAATAAACTTTTTCCGAAAGCTAACTTTAAAAAGATGTCTCGTTCTTGTTTGTACTTACCAGTATAATGACAAGTAGTGCTACGATGACCAACTGGGCAGTTGAGCCAGTAAAACGTGGACGCTTGACGGTCTTACTGCTGCTCTCGAAGATCCTGTAGATGCGATTGACTTTGAGCAGCAGAGGGGCGTACATCAGGGTAAAGGAGAGGGCGTACATGCTCTGAGCGACCCCGCAGATACCGGCACTCGGCTTGCCGAGGAACGGGAAGATGGCGATTAGAGACAGTATGACTCCAACAATATTGACAGCGCTGAGTTCTCGACTGCTTGCCTTAATCAGAGCATGGCGCCGGTGTTTGATCATACCGCACGATGTGAGCCCACACAAGATCAGAGCAATGGCGGTCAGAGAGACTATGGCTACAATCAGCGGCTGGTCGAATGTTACGGTCTTGGCGGTCAATCTGTCACACGCGGTAAAGTTGGCGTTCGGCCATTCTTTCTGTTTACACTGCATGCATTTGGTGCCGTTGACGATGTCGCCTTCCCGGCAAGCCCGGCACCCCCAACAGCACTGCCTTACGGGATCTTTCTCGACGACGTACCCTGCCTGGCAGTCCTCACGGCAAGCAGACTTCGGAACCCCACCGCTGTCACTCAGCCAATGAATCAAAGTTTCATTTACGTACAGACGCTCTGCCTCGTCAAAAGACGAATTCCAAGTGCCAACCTCGACCAATCTCAGCCTTCCGTCCGTGCTGTGCACGTTTCTTATAATAAACTGACCAGCGACTGAGTTGTCCATGAATTTCAAATGTCCCCTCGTCCCATAAAAAGAGGTTTGTCTCAAGTTCTCCAGTAAAGCATCCTTGATACTGGTTTGATGCAAGCAGTCTGTAATGGACCCGTTACAGTAACCATCAGTGGTCCTGTCAAGGGCACGTGCGAGGGAGAAAACCGCATCCATGGTCGGGGCAAGCATTTCGTTGTACATGCTGAATCCAATTTCGCTTGACTTCTGACAGGCTGTACCACCTCCACAAAACTCATCGTACCAAGGGTTGTTAGTGGAGTTGGCTAAAGAGCGGAAGTAGTTCTCGAAGATCTCCAATTTGGGTTTGAGGTATTCGACTACTAGCACACCTTCCGATGCCACGAAGTGTTGGGTTACCTGGTTACCGAACGAATCTCCGGTAACCCAGGTCAGACTGTGTGTTAGTTGGGCCGAATGTGCGGCAGTCATCACGGCATTGGTTGTGGTAGCTGAGCTAGTCAGTAAGACAACCACACGGGCGTCAGGATTCTTTCGCAGAGTGGTCACCATGTAGTCCAATTCGGTCTCCTCGGGGTGTTCACTGACCTTCGCCCTGATGATCATACAAACGTTATGTTTTTGGGCTTCAATAGCAACCTCGTGCTCAAGGTCTAAGACGCTCTGCTCTGTTGAGTAGACCAAGGCGACATAATGCCAGTCGAAATGGACTAACAAATCCATGATGGCCGTTGCAGTATAAGCATCGGGTGCGATAGTCCCAAAGAAGTACGGATTGAAGTGTTCTTCGTACAGCTCTTGACCCGTAGCGCCGTATGTAACGTGCGGCGTTTTGAACAGCCCAGCCGTGCTGATCACAACCTCGCTGCTGGATGTCGTCTCCGTGCCGACAACTCCCATGGCCATCTCGTTGATTTTCCGGATTCTACGACCGGGGATAACACACCGGGTTCCCTCCAGCACGGGGTCGGCACCCATGACAAGAGATAGCGAGCCCCACATGGCGTACTCAGATCTAGAGCAGTCGTCATGAATGATGAACCCCAGTGTAACATTGGGCAAGATGGTGTCATCTTGGTTTACCATGTCAACGGCGAATGCCATGGCTTCGGTCAACTGCAGGGCGGAGACGGGGAGAAGAAGCCCACATTCCTCCTCGTCTGGACCATCTCCGTGGAGGGAAAATATCCCGCCGATGTACACGTCGCCCGTTTTGTTGTAAACGGTGCAGATTTCTTTGGGTATACGGGCCGCATGTACGATGCACACGATGAGAACTACGGCGATGCCGCGACAAAACGCCATACTAGAAGTCCGTGTTTGTAAAACACTGCACATCTTGCAATATTATTGATCTGTCAGCCGTATTTTAAGTCACTTGGTCCGATTATTAACACTGCATCAAGCAGGCTATAAAATGAAGTATGGTAAAATGTACATCAGCAAAATGCAAGAAACTAGTCACGAAGCCTGTGCTCGTGAACTGGAAAAATATCTCGAGTGTGATCAACCTTCAAGCTTTCCATTGCCGATTGCGATTCGTGACGATACGAGGACCGGGAGTGACGAGAATCGTCCCAAGTGCATCGCAGGGAGGTTTTATCCGTCCATTAGTGGACACAAACAACTAATGGGTGACGATTTCACTTTGCCGTCTGCGCCGGTCTTCTACAAGTCAGCAAAGCTGGACCACGCAGACGCTGAGGCTGACCATTGTCGACAGTGATCCAGTAATCATCCCGTAGCGCTGCGAAAGGAGGTATCAACATAAATGCATACAAACTTAGATGGTTAGTGTGAGGGCGCTATAACTCCTATCCACGGAAGTCATTGAGCCCCCTTAAAGTGCACGAATTTTTTTTCTTCTTCACGTTTTAAAGTGCTGATACAGTTATATGTATGTGGGACCAAAATTGTCCCAGAAATGTTTGAGTACGTGCGAGACGGGGTTGAATTTCTTAATTGGTACATTATTATTTATTTTGAATACTATTTTAATAAAGAGAAACGCTAATTTTTATGAAAATGTGTTTTCTGATAACAAGTGGTCTTTCAATTTGAATTCTTTTCCCATACCCCGCAAAACAAAGTTTCAGATATTTCTATAAATTTGAAATCTAATTAATGTCTTTATAATTTGTTCATAGTTTCGTATTGTCTCTGAAAATAACAGAGATACAACTAATGGGATTAAAAATGTATTTTAGGAAATTTAGAGTGATCTCTATCATTAATAACATTTTTTAAAATATTCCTTTTGCAAGTAAAGGGCAGTCATAAAGGTCTTAAAAATAATTTAAAAATCGACATTTTAACCTAGAAACCACAGTAGTGACGTCTACCATAAAATACACTGCAATTAATGAAAAACAAATAAACATAATTAAAATGACACGTTTTTACTTATTTTATTTGGCCAAAGTATCAACAAATGATCAAGTGTGTATATCGATACTTCCATTTACCATAGAATTATTTACACAGCTACTATATAGACCTCAATCTTTAGACTGTCAACGCCTCATGTTGGTGTTAATATGACATGACAATCCAGCGTACACCGTATCCTAGTTGGTGGCTACAGCTACGGTTATGACTGTTGCTGAAGCTATTGCTAAGAACGTACTTTACTTCAACGCATGACGCGGACATCTAGCCGTAGCCGTAGCCGCCAATGGGCGACTTTTGGGACGCTAGCAGCAGACTTACCGGGTAAATCCATTGTTCTCGGTAATGTGCGCACGCTCAGAACTATGTAAAACAAAAAAAAGTTGCCTGGTAAGTTTGCTACAACCTAGCGTTCCAAAGTCTCCTATTCGGACAGGCCTCAAATTCAGACAAATCAAACAGCTCAAAGATACAACAGGAAAGCCTTGTCATACTTCATTACTTTCATAACTGGCTCTCACAAACTTTTTATCCATTGAACCCAGAAAACAACTCTTTAAGAATACATCAGGTTATCGATTTTGGTTTGAACTTTATATACATTCACTATCTTTTCTTTTTCTCTTTTACATGTAGTTCCATAGAAAACTGAAAAACACTGTACAAAATTTTGAGTGCCAGGCAGTTTCATCGTTTTTTGCAATTAAATAGTTGCACATATACAGTATCCTGGGTTTAAAAAAAAGATGGCAGCCATCTTAAGTCAAGTTCCCTGGATGCACAGATACGATCGTTATGACTGAGAGGCTAAGGCACCAGCTTGTTTCAGCTGCCCAGTCACACAGCCTTAAAGTTGAATAAGTGAGAAAAAAGTGAGTACTGGGCCTGCTGCCTCAATGCCACAAAGCTGATAAACAGAAACTTTGCAAACAACTGATATCCTGAAGTAGCAAAAACGTCTCAGGGCGTTTTTGCTTAATTAAAGGTACAAGTCCCAGTTTCCGAATCAACTCGGCAAAACTAAGCAAGACAACTTCTTATCTAGGCCCAAGTCCATGGTGCTGGTCAGCATGGAATTCAGCGTTTACAGCCCATATAATCATGTGCTTGAATATAGCCATAAGTACAGCACTCCGCAGTGCTATGACATTGGGCCTAGAACTAAATGTTACTCAACGGTGGCAGATAGCACAAACCAAAACCATATATCAATATTCCACCATGTATTGCCTCATATCTTATGTCCTGCTTCTCTTTACCAAGATTGTTGTGGCAGAGTAACTTTTTAGCTTAGCAGCTTTGTCATACTCAACCAAGGCTATGGCCCAACTTCACGGCACTGCTTACCACAGAATAATTCTGTGCTTATGATGCCCTGTAAAGCATGTGATTGTATGAGCAAGCCCAGAATTCCTCGGTAAGTGGCACCGTGGCACCCTAGCTCCAGGATTAAAATAACTACATTGTACAACCTTTTCTTGAAATGCAAGAAAAGTGTCAGTTAAAATCCTACGAAAGTCACTCTCTGAGTGTTTACCGTGTTCCAAGACACCAAGTACAAAACACTAGACGTCATCCTCTACTAGCAGAGTTAACCAAAACCTGCTTATCATATAAAGTTGTGCTTAGAAAGAAATAAGAAATTGGTCCCAGCTGATCACTCCGTTTCAAAAGGAAGATGATCAAAAACATTCAAGGTACAAAAAGCCAAAAAATACATTTATGCAGCATTTCATATAACTCTTTGTTCACAACAACCACAACAAAGTTACCCTTTTTTGCAAGTCAAATATCTCTTTATGAATGTTAAAATCTATAAAGATCTGCTAACTCTAGTTTTTTGACACACAAATATAGAACATGTCAAACCTTATTATTGTTACATTTACAAATGTACATCTCAGACTGAAGGGAAGTAAATACTTGGGTTTATGTTCACATGTCAACATAATTATGTGTTATGTGTACAGTGTACACGTGTAGCAAGCCAGCCCACAGTTTCATAAACCCCATAAGCAGACAATTGTACTCAGAAAGGTTTTCTGCTAAGCAAAACTTAGCAGGAAACCAGTTACAAACAATACACATTACATGTATAATATATTTTTGCTGGTAACCTGTTTTTTCTGCTATGCAAATTTTTGAGTTAATCACTTTATGAAATTGGGTCCTTGACAAAATTTCACCAACCTGGTAAGCATCAACGAAAAAAACAAAGAGTAATATTTTATTAGAAATTTTTCATTCAAGATGGTTTGCAGTTATTTGACAACGGTTACACAGAATTGACTACAAAAGCAACATGCTTACACCTTCATCTGGCCTTCATCATTAGGCAACCATCTTGGTCACATTCCCAGAGAATACACATCAATCAAGAATACTCAATCTTCTTTTTACCAAAACAGAACCAGACCATTTCACTTCTAATCTTTGTCATGATCCCAGAGTACACTAACCAATCAAGAATACCAGTTCTTATTTTACCAAAACGGAACCAGACCATTTCACTTCTAATATTTGTCACGATCCCAGAGTACACAAAAACCCAATCAAGAATACCTTTTACCAAATCAGAACCAGAGCATTTCACTTCTGAACCTCGGTTTATAAAGCAATCTGGAGAAATACAAGATGGCTCCACCTTAATGAAGTCCTAAACCTTTACAAATACTTGAAAACAAAACAGAAAACAGAAACTCTTTTTGGCAAATAGAAAAAAATCCTGCCCTTTTTCGCATAGATACCCATATCAAACTGTCAAAAGTCTTAATAAACATGTAAAAAAATAAGATGCATATATACAGCTGTACACAGCGAGGTTTTCAACTTCTCAATCTGAACTATCTCAATTCTTGGCAATAATTAATTAAGACTTAACTACAACTAGTAACATTGCGGGTACAACCATGTGTAAATCTCTGTTGGGAGGAGTGTTTGCTCTGAAAAGAGCCGGTGTGGTCTCGACGTTTCGAAAAGTAAACTCTTCTCCTGAAAACGAGTAGAGTTTACTGTTCGAAATAACGAGACCACATCGGCTCCTTTCAGAGCCAAAACTCCCCCAAAAGCGACTTGCACATGGTTGTTCCCGCCAGTTTACTAGCTCAAGTTACTTCTTTTTTACCACACCATGCAAAGCTTCAAACAACACTTACACTATTTAATTGATGTCTTTTTAAAGTTTTCAATCAAGACGCTGACAAAAAAAAGTATGAAATGACAAATTTGGAAGTCAAAGTTCAGGTATGAGACAGTGTAAGGCAAAATAACAAAGGTACAAAAGACAAGGCATTTATCATAGGTCTCTGCTAATAAATGATTCACAGCCAAACCTGAGCACTAATTAAGGGTAAATTAAAGTGTAGGTACAATTGGTTTCACCGCCAGTGTTATTAAGCTGAAAGGTAATTCACATTAACCAATCAAGTCCAACTCAGATAAAGACACTCACAAAATTCCCGTCTATTTTGTGTGGAAAATTATTTGAAAAGAAAAACTACAACTTGTATAAAACTAGGATCACTTTTAACTCTTGTCTAGTTTTCATTCAAACTGCCACAAAACTATTACTGTATTCGAAAAAGAGTTTGTTAATGGCTTCATAATTGTTCTCTTGAAATATCAAGTGATACTTTTGGCGACAAGACTTTTTACAACAATTATTTACATATTGATTTGGGTTTGTGTCTACTGTTGTTTTATTTATTGATAACGGACCAATTGATAACGGACCAATTCCGACCGACTTCAAATTAATTGACTAACCACAGAAGGCTGAACCTCAACAAAGCGCTAAGATTAATCTGTTGATCTTAATGGCAAAGCAAAATGTGACGTCACAATACAAATCACTATGGAAATATTTACAACTCATCTTCAGATGAATCTTGGTACTTTGTGAACTCAAGCCAACTGCTAGCCCCAAACATCTGCCAACTGTCTGACACAATGTGACCATGCTACCACAACTAGGATAGTTGTGCATTTCAGCTCCCTCTTTCTTCAACAACCAAGAATTCCTTCCGTCGATTAAGACAATCTTTCCTGTTTCTGAAAAACTCTAGCCTTGAATTACACGGAGGCCACAGCCTCTGTTGCCCCTGGTCTTGGCCTCAGTGCCCCGTTGAAGGTTTCCCATAGACTGCATGGTTTTCAAATGGAAGTGCCCTTTGCAAAATGAAAATGGCCTTGCCCTCTCAAAGATGAAGTTCCAGGCCTGAAAACTAAGTGGTTAATGTATCAAAACCTACCCTAAAGCTTTCAAAAGGGTGTCACACAATCATAATATACAACGATTAATCATGCTTATATGAGAATATACCATTTGTAGTTTCCCTCTTAAAAATGTTGTACTAGAAACTTAAGACTAAAGTCATCTTTTAAGAATTATTATCAAAGTTTCATACATACATCAACATCATACGAATGTTTTTAATTTGAGGTAATTTTTTCTCAATATGTTAAATTTCAGAGTAGTTGAAATCTTCCAGCACTTCCCACTGCCTGCACCGTCCACCCCCTAAAAACTTTATTTTGTTGATACAAAGCTTCCTACAATTGTCTTTCATCAACTATAACTCAACAGAGATTGCATCACATGCTGCTAGAGAACTCTACTTAACTCATTATTTGCTTTCTCATTTCATTATTTTTGGGGGAATGTTACAGCAGAATTGTCAAAACTCCTTCCAAACATTGTTCCTTGAAAATAATGAATACGATAACAAGTAACTATAGATAGTAAACTTGCGGTTACAACCATGAGTCCAATCTCATTGGGGGAGGGTTGGCTCAGAGAAGGAGCCGGTGTGGTCTCGACATTTCAAACAGTGTGCTCTGCTTGTCTTCAGGATGTGCAGAGCGTACTGTTCGGAACGTTGAGACCACACCAGTTTTTTTTTCAGAGCCAACACTCCCCCCAAACGATACATGTTTGATTTTCCACACCATGCGAAGCTTCAAACATAACTTAAAGAATATGATAGTGAGTCTCATATGTTTTCATCAAGCACTTTATTATATCAGCAACTGTTTTTGGTTTTGTTTTTATAAAGCACGGATTCTTCCATGAGTGTACGCCAAACTTCTTCAGACAACAGCACAAAAATATATTTGTGTGATTTCTTCCACCAACACTTGCCAGGCTTCTCCAAATAACATGTACGCACAACCTATGTTCAAGGTTGACAGCTAACATATGTCTAAGATCAATACTCAATACTCCGTACTTAGTACTTGATGCCACCACAATTCATGACCAGTTATGGGCCAAGGTTCTCAATCAAGTCTCCTAATTCAAAGTGCAAATTTTCTTTAACCGTTACACCAAAATATACCTTACATTCACATGGCATCATTTGAGTAGGGCGGCCTCTTGAAGAAGCCAAAATAAGGCTGTTCATTGGCCCATTCGTGCAAAGCGCGTATAAATCTCTTTCATCATCAGTTCACCTCTAAGATGGTGGCTGGATGATGTCAATGCATAAAGAAGACAGAACAGCTCACCTTCAACGCTATTTCCATGCAAGTATAGCACATTTTCAAATCTCTTTCTGAATGATTTTTTTAAACAAGCAAACAATGTTTGCGCAATGTTTTACTGACCGATTTCAAAGATTAATCCTATACAAATAGCACATCAAGGTATAAGTCCAACAGTCAACCGTCAGACCCTTCGTCCAAATCAAAACACTCAATCCATGATACCATTTATTCATACAACTTCAAATCCTCCCTAAAAATAGTTCCTGGATTATCCTTAACTTCAACTTCTGCTTTGCATTCTCTCCCATGAATTGGAATAAGTCCTGCCTAACTTACAACCACAAGGTTTTATTTACAATCAAGCGAGACTCACTCGTCGTGTCATTGCAAAAAACGTTGTGATACTAAAATATCACTTACGTTACTCAAGAGTTTGAAATTGTCAAAACGTCATATCTCTCTTAAAATAGCCCGGATGTACACACGAAACAAGTACGCACCAAAATACAACATTTTTGCTCCAAGTTTTTCATTCGTGCGAGATACGATTTTTTTTTGCAAAATTGATATACGACATTTTTGTGCGAGAAACAAAGCTTTTTCAAAATCAAGAACCGGCGTTTTGCACGCAGCATTTTGGTGCAAGATACAACATTTTTGCACTGACGCGACGTAGTGTTTGTCTTAAACTAGCTATCCATCTTCTCCTCTTTCACTTTGATAGAGAGGGTCTGTTTGAGAGTAAACCTCGTTGCTTGGTATCTCTGTGTTTGAGAAGCTGAAAGGCCAGACAGGTTGCCTAAGCTTGCTGTAGAAGCATTGCTACTGGTGCGCAACACACTGCTCGGTGTGCTGGTAAATAGTGGACTGCTTCTCATTTGCAAGATGGCCTTCCATAGTTTCTCTCTATGCTGGTGTGGCATCCGTATACCTGAGAAATCCTGCTACCAGAAAAACAGAACGGAGTGGTTAGAAATTACGAAACAAGCTGATGACCCACGTTCCCAATTTCATAAATTGCTTAAAAATTAATCTCTTTCAGCAGGAGTGTACATGAAACAGTGAAATGCCATATACATGTACTTTATAAGGCACATCTCTTTTTGCTCAACAATTGTTGAGCTTAGCAATTTGCTTAAGTAGCTGTAACATTGGAACCAGAAAGAAATGTACAGAACACAGATCCTTGTCATTTGATTGTTGGAACATGCGTCACGTGCCTACTTAAATGTTGCTATATATACTGCTGCAACACTCCTGTGCATCAAATAATCATACAGTATATCCTTAAGGCTCCAATCTCGTAGCTGCTTAAACAATGTTAAGAATGGTACTTTGTGGCAGTCTGTGGCGCCAGTGTCAGCTGTACAAACAG
>CM021543.1:12725111-12736661 GCA_010994315.2 Pisaster ochraceus | reverse complement strand
TATGTATGTTCATGTTATATACATCACGGCGTTCTCCGGACACTTGTCATTAATATATTTTAATCAGAAGACTCTACATGTATGTAGTTTGGGTTCTCACCATGCATCATTCTTTACTGGAGCTACCTATTTTAATTGTGAGATCAGCAGGGAGTTTTCTAAAAATGCTGCCACTTCACTAAAACAAAATTGAGTGAGGAAAAAGAGCAATAATTCCATATCCAAGATTGTTAAAATGGCTGATATTCCCAGTAATTCCCCAGCCCCCCCCCCCCCAAACAACGAGGTTTTACCCAGGATTTAGTAACAGTGTCAAATTTGCTGGAAATTTAAAACCTGGGTTTCCAAATTGTTCACTTACAATACATTGTACGAGAAAAAGAAAGTTAAAATAGGGTGTCCAAATTTAAAACAGGGTGTCCAAAAGACACCCAGACATCCCTCTGGCTAACTCAAAAAAATTAGAGAAAGATGAAATACATGCAACGTAAATGATCAAGTCATTTAAAACCAAGTTTCAAATGCAAAGTTTCAAACTGCTAAAAGTAAACACCTACAGTACATTGTACATGTGTCATGTACTTGAAGGTTATCTGCACACTATAAAAAGTCAATTTTTAAGACTTTTTAAGACCCCTTTAATGCTACCTACCCTTCACAAAATTTAAGACCAAAAAATAAGTGAATAAAGCAGGGAAAACAGCTTTACCCTCACATATTTTGTGTTATTTTTTTTTTCATGCAGCATAATTCAATTCTTTACCAGCAGATTGGGAAATTCAAACACGGTTCATCCATTTTTTAAGACCTCAAATAACTTAATTTAATACTTTTTAATCCTTCTTAAGGCCTTCAATTTGTATAGTTCAATTGAAGACTTTGTAATTCTTTTTAAGGTTCTGCAGAAACCCTGACTTGTACCAAATAAATCCACTGCAGATGGACTCATTGCTGATAAATAAACTTTGTTTCCCACAGCCACAATACCATCTACACCTCCCGCATCCCAACCCAACCCCCCACTCCCCAAAGAAAGAGAAGAAATTCAATTAAAAATTAGATCATATAACGACCGCCTCATGTTTCGACCCCAGCATATTTTACAGTTAGACCAAATTAGGACGAGCAATAAGCCATTCATGTATGCTTGACATTTGATCAAGGGGTTTCTTCAACAGCGAAATTTTTGGTCCGTTACCCAACTGTCAGTAAAATCAGCTGATGACCTGATGACTAGTTAAAACTCTCTCCGAGTGGTCTAGCCAGCGAGTAAATTACTTACAAAATACAAACTACTCGCTGCAAACCAATCTTCCATACAGTATTTATTGCCTGTAGAGATTGCTCATCAGCTGTGAACATTTACAGCTCGGAACTCATGAAACTGGTTCAAGGTGAATCAAGGGTGGAAAATAACAAGAAAAAACCTTGTAACGGATCTTGAAAAAGAGCAGACATCAGACAAACAGTTGCGCTTTCTCTTCATCATTTTTTCAAAGACCGGTTCTGGTTACATGTACAGTGTTACATGTCCACCTTAACAAATTTCTAAAAATGAGTTGTGTCATATTGGTGCCTGATTGTCTAGAGCTCATTTTCACAAAGAGCTAAGATTGAGCTTAAGACATGCATCAATCTGAATTAATGAGCAACGTGTGATGTCACAATAGTAAGTTGGTTTAACTGATCTTAAGATGAGTCTAAGTGCTTTGTGAAATTGAGCCAAGAGGTGAGAATTTGAACTTCCAAAACATCACTTCTTAAGAGGATTTACTTACTCTCTAAATCGCCATAAAATGAATAACAGATTTTGACATTACCTGGGATATTTTGACTCCCTTACAATTTTCACTTTACATTTTTTCAAGAAGTTTTGAGCTATTTCTATCAGGATCCCCGTAGACATAATTGTTAATGCCAATACTGAATTTCATTTCATTAAAAGGTGACCTAACTATTTGTCCCCATTCAGCCTCAGGCATTGTCTGAACTGATGGCTGCGGCTGTTGCTGCGGCTGTTCCTAAGGATGTTGCTGAGGAAAGCCTATGAAACATTTCAGAAACAGGAAAAATCCTGAAAAATCACTGGCATGTAAAGATGAAAATTTAAAACCATTGTTTCCCTTATTCACCTGAAAGGAAAACTGAAGCCATTTTCTAATTAGTGTCTACAGCTGTGGCTTGATCACCACATAAGCATTCATTGAAGCATAGGCTTCCCTTAGCAACATCCTTAGCAACAGCCACAGCCATCAATTCAGACAATGCCTGAGGCTGGATGGGGAAAAATAGTTAGGTCCCTTTAAATGAAATGGAAAATCAGTACTGGCATTAACATTCTACGGGGATCCTGACAGAGCTACATGTACAGTAGCTGTGATTAACATCTATGGAGGAACTTTAAACCAAATAAATCTTAAATATTCATGAATTTGATATGTACTTTGAAAATTAAGCATTAACTTGAACTTCCCAGTCCCCCGAGTTCTGGGCTCCTTCCCCACTTTAATCAAAATCCAACACCATATGGTAAACTCAACACCCAAACTGTTGGACTCTGATTAGGGTGATACTTGCCAAACTCCGTATACAGCATTAAATCAGTTTACCAGTGCAGCCCTTAGTCAAATAGAATCAAATAAAACATACAGTTGGATTTTGATGGGTTTGTAGTGGTTACGGTTAAACGACATTGTGCGATCTTTTTATTCAAGAGACGCTACGATCACATGACAGAGATGAATCTAGTTGCCCTCTAAATGACCCGTCTGGATTCGTGGAACCTTCAAATGAAAGCCAGCTGGCAAAACGCTTCATCAAACAGTAGAAAAAAAACCAATCTATCTTGTTTTATGCAAGAACCATTAATGATGAAGCTTCTGCTTTTAAAACTTGAAGTGGCACATCGGCACGGTCAATAGCATCATTTTTGGCGGGAGTATCAGTCTAAAATACACAGAAAATTGCAAGAAATATTTCATGGTCTGAGGTTTTCACCCTTCTCAGAAGTCTTTCTTTTTAGCCATCGAGAAAGAATCTGCTAGGGTCAAAACACAGGTTATTAACTATTTTTTCGCATTTACACCATAGGTTCTTTCTGTTGGTAAGCAGTTTGCAACAGCTTGTACATGTACTTCTATTTTTCATTAAAACAAAACTTGTGAAGCCTTGAGGAAAAATATATATATATATATTTTTGTGTTAATCAAAGACGGAAATTTTATTTTGAAGTTCGAAATGTTCTTTTGAAACACAGGTGGTTTCATCTGATGAGAATGTACAATGTAGCATTCCTATGTTTCAATTTTTAGAGCCACACGTTCCCTCAAATCTTGTTTGCTTATATCTCAACATTTGAAACACAACTTCTCTGAAGAGAACAGCATTTTTTTTCGACACATTTCTCCAATACTTAATACCAAACTCACCCTTGTAAAAGTTTTAGAACATATCCATATTAGAATTGTCAACAATTTGTTTAATTTGGATACAAAGGTAGGGTCATACTTTGGTAATGACCCAAAAATTGTGTAATTTGGTCATACTTTGGTAATGACCCCAAAATTGTTTTGGTTTTTTTTCAAAATTATTACTTGCTTATAAACATGTATAAAGATGGTTAATGGTAATAAGCATCCTGCCAAAATATTTCGTCTGAAATGCCCCGTTGATTACAAATCAATAATAATATTTGAATCGGAGTCTTCTGAGGGTTGGTGTCCATTCACGAATGGTGCGGCCAGAGATGCATGCGGTTGGTACCCACCGTCACCTCGCTAAACGGGAATGGATTTGACGTTCTTGTGAAAATACTGTGACAGCTTTTTGCTGTTTTCTCAACAAGTAGATCATTCAGTTGAAAATGAAACATTCACCATGTGACATCTATTGTATCTTTCTTGAAAATTTTGACTATACATCAGCATTACCTTGACAACAACCAATCAAGACTTCACCTTTGAGCCCTGTATACTTGGCGCATCCCCCCTCTCCCCGCCCACCCACTCCTGAATCTTCGAAGAGGAATTTATCCAAACCATATTTCTATCTCCATGTCCAGGCTGCCACTCACGTGGGATTTGAACCCAGTCAGAGGTTATCCACCACTCACAACTGCCCATTTAAATGGACTAATGTGCATAATGAGTTCAAGGGTCAATTGTATGGTGAGCCAATTGGGTAAAAACATATATGAGTGTTGATTAATGTGTATGACAAAATCTCCGGAGCCATTTGTGACGAAATGCAAAAAAAAAAAAAATCCAAAAGCAAAAAATTATTTTTCAACAGACACGCTCATTCATTTAACCATCCATAAAAAAACCTTCACAAACGCATTTACTTTTCAGTTGACAATCTTGCATGCATAAAGAATGCTATTCACATTCTCAAAGTTCCAACCACTTTTTTCCCAAACACTTTATTAAAGGCTATTTATTATTGCATAAAATCTTAACTAATTTTAATAAACTTCAAAATGCTGCTCCTATCTTACTCTTAATTCTGCAATAACCACACAGAGATAGTTCCTTGAGGTCAGTAACGTTGGTCTTAACACAGTTTAGCGTCAGGTGACATGTTCTTGCACAATATCACCTCACTTACAACATCCAGAAGAAACTTCAAAATCAACCCCATAAACTTTTTCACTCGGAGAATTTGAAATATTGTGCAATATGTCAAACTCTACAAATAGGTAATATAAACAAATTTGATTCATACATAATCAAGTCAGGCATTTTTATATTTCTTTAGAGTGAAAATGATGAGTTTTTACCTGTGTTTCTCTGACCATGGTGAGCCCGATATTACAAAGCCACTGCATGCTAGGATTGGCGTCGTAGCAATCCGTTGACATCCCCTCGTTTAGTAAACTCCCAAATGAAATATCTACTTTTGATTTCAGTTTATCCTTAGTCCAGCAGACGAGTGGCCCGAACTACTTTCAGGGCCCAGCATCTCATGAATAAACATGAGCACTGGGGACCTTGCAATCCATATTCAGTAAAACAGTTTCCTTATTTGTCTCATGGTGGAGGTGGCCAGCCAATCACAGCTATGGGATTTTAGAAGATCTGAATATGCATTATGTTGTGGTTCACATGCCAGTGACCTTATATCATGGATTTATTTAGGCCTGAACTATTGTTGCTTATTATTCAGCGCCACAGACAAGCTCAGACTTGTTCGGAGCTGTTATGGGAGAGACCATTATCTCCGCCCAAAGGGGGTGGAATAAAGTACACTAAATGAGGGGCATAATTATAAGAAAAAGCCTTGCAGAATAAACTTTCAGCAGACAATTATTAAATTTGTATCAAGCTGAATGTCATTAATGTATTTGTAACAGTATTGTGCCATAAAGTGCTGGACATGTAGTTAATCAAATTTCAATAATTTGATAACATTTTCTTTGTCTACATCCAATTAACAAAATCACACCCCGTTTTGGAATGCTTAATGAAAGGACCCGGGATATTAGCTTTCTTATTTGAATACAACTAGTTTTGTTATTGACAAGTAGCAATCTGTCAACAAACTAACGAACTTGTTTTTATTTCAGTGGGTGATACCATTTCTATGTTGCAGGGAGGTTTACTTAAAATGAAAGGAGTGCGCTGCTTGCTTAAGGAAATGCTGTCCACAGCAGAAGAATAAAGGGAGCCCTCTTGAGTCTCAATGAAAAGAAAGGGTGATACTACATTTTACAGGGCGAACCTTTCACACAACCAAAGATATCTATTAAACCACTAGCATTATCAAGCCTATAATTTACAACAAGATAAGTAGTTTTTGTTTACAAGAATTTGAAAGAATTTTGGGAGTTTATGAAAATACAAAAACATAAATAAAATGTTTCCCTAGCTATCACTTTTTCGATGACACCGTGAAAAATGTTTTTGTTCCGATCAATTTTAAAATAATAAGTTAGAGTTAATTTTTCATTAAATTTTAGACAAAAACAAGCCTTCAATACAGACAGAAAATATGAAAGAAATCAAAGAGTTTATATATTAAAAAAAGAAGAAAAAAAAGAAAAGTTTTTTTACCTGGGAGAACTGCTGGGTATCCAACCCATCCAAGGTTGGCGCAAACTCAAAATGCTGGAGTTCCACATTGACCTGGCTATCTTCAATGGTGTCACCACCTTGAAAATCTGAAAAGTTCCAGCTGATGGGTTCAGTGGTAAGGCTCCTGTTTCAACGTAAATGGGAACGGGAGATAACTACAGTCACAACAATGTTCAAGGGCTTTGCGATCATCATATCTCATTAAAGAAGTATTTTTAAGTGAACCAATATATTAACTAAACATTCAGTTTTTGTGACATCACGAAAACTAGGTGTCGGTTTTGTGAATAGCAGGTAAGTATACTAAAAGTTCAACTAAATAACATATGTAAATTTGACATAAAAACCATTAAATGTGGCTATAGAATATGTGTTTTATTTTAACTTCCACTTTGAACAGGAAGTGCCAGGTCTAATAATAATGAAATTAGGCACTTATAAACATTGATTTGAAGTGCTTTACAGTGTTCCTCCTCCTGTTCATTTAGCCTTTACTGCAAGTAAATACATACATGTAGGGTCATCAATTGGTTTTTGGCAATGTAATGCTGGTTTAAAGGCACAATCATAAAGAAAGATACAACAACAGTCACACAGATGTGAAAGCTTCAGCTGAATACAGTGCCTACTTGGACCACGAAAGCCACTCACCAACGATGGTAATAATTAGGACAACATTGGAGGTGGGGAACACTATCATAACAGTTTTGTCATTAATTATTGAGTGTCACAGCTTGAATTGCCATCATGAAACATTACTCTTTCACAATTTTCTCCTGAGTTGCAATTTTGAATTTCTTTAAGTGCGACAAACTATTTTACTTAATCGGTTTGTCACCGATTCGTTTTAATTATCGCACTTTTGCAGTGCAAAAAAACACGAGTTTGACACGGCAAAAGTGCAACAGTTAGCGCAGGATACTGAATGACGACAAGTGACTCTTTGAAAACAATGGGAAAAAATGGTGATGTTGCGCATCATTGAACAATGTACCTCAAAGCTTTCACTGGAACAGAAATTTTGTTACAAGACTAGAATCAAAATGAGGAAAAAAAATAGCCTCACAGTTTAACATAAACTGTTTTTATTTAACAAGAACTAAGAGATGAAAATTCTTCGACTGAAAAAAAAACAAGACTGCCAGATTTGTCCGGTTCGTTCTTGAGTTTACACTGGCCAACAACTAAAACCAAAGGGCTTGGGCCTGCAGTCTGGAATTAATTTTGTTACTGCAAAGGTTATCTTTAGTACTTACCCAGTTGCTCCCGCTGCTGCTATCTGTTGCCAAAGCAAATTAAAAGTCTCATCAGAGAACGGTTGCGATGCGCTTAGCCCACCATCTGAGGCCTGCGAGATAGTCTGGTCTAGATGGGGTGGCTTCTGATCGCCGGAAGACATCTTGAGTTCCGATATCGCAACACTTCAACTTGTCCTAAAGCCTAGACGGCATGAGCATGTACTGTTTGAATACACTTGCAGAGTGTTCAGTGAGTGTTCAGTGAGTTCATTGAAACTCACGAGTCTGAGAGACAGAAGCTAGGCAAACATAAGCGCCACATCTGTGGAACTCTTCCGGCGTTGGTCAAGATCATGTGTCTGAAATGAACAAACAAAATCAGGTAATTTTACGCTGTGCATCCATTCTACGGAGTATAATGAAAATGTAGGACCTGTCTAAGCTAAGAGGTCCAGCAGGCTTATTCAGTGTTGAGCATTTCCCCTTCCAATATGAAGGGAACGAGCCAACTGACTAGTGAAACGACAAGCAACAAAACTGGAACCATAGAGAAAGGCAGGAACTAGTCTCACTGGCTAGGCACTGACACAACCAACAGGCAACCCTGCTGAATAAGGCAATTTATATGATGAACATGTCTTAATTAAACAGCATCTCCCATTAGTTTTCAATTCAATTCAAGCAACTGTTTATGGTCCACTACTTAATGACCTTTCACAGGCCACAGGTAATGGGTAATGTGCCAGTTGTCTGTCACTTCAGTTGATTGCAATTAACAAGCTTTCACATGACTTAAAACAAAACAAAATTAAATTACCAACACCCCTTGCTTTCCTGGGGGAGGGGGTGAGTTTAAAGGTCATGATTGTCCATTCACTGAACACTTTCTTCCACTAGTGACACATTCTGTGCAAGAGAAAAAATTATACCGCCATAGCAAGGGTCCTTGGTTATGGCACAGTAATCGTTTCACACTACATATCCTGGTGATTTTAACATACTTGTTATTTTTTGGAGGTCTGGATCTCTATTAAAAATAACAAGGGTCCTTCGTTAGAATTCACGGGGATAGCTTTGACACGATTCAAATTCGGTATTTTTTTAACATCAATGTGATTTTAGAGAAAGTCTCTCTTGTCTAGTGTGGAAGGGCCTTTAATGTCCAGATTAAAACCTCTACTTTCCTCCAAGTTGTTTATGTACACAACTGACCACACAACTGACCAATCAGCTCAACAACTAACAAATAAACTAATCTCATTGTCACTAAGCTCCATTTCACTGGTGCTAAACCATTCACATCATCTTCCTTATTTTGTTAATGTTTCCCATCAGAGCAAACAACAAGATATAAAGTTACCCCTCTCTACAACACCCCCCATTCAAACTCCCCACTATCATTCAAGAGGCTTAGTGGTCAGCCTGCTTGTAAGTGGCTTTTGTAAGTCCATGTTGCCTTTGTCAGCCAACACACACACATCCTTCAATTAAAGTCTAGTGTATCATCTAGTATGACTGATTAACTTTATTTCCAACCGGATGACGTTACACTCTTGAATTACAATATACTGATGTTATTTTGTTTCCAGGCAGAAGAGAGGGTTTTCATATTGTTCTCTCCGCATCACACGATTTGTTCAATGTACATCTTCTATTTATGTGTACAGCGACCGCCCACGCTAACTTTTGTGCAAAGATGTGTGACTCATGTGTAACTGAGATTTTGAACTTTTTTCCCAGATTTTTTTTTCAATATAAAAGCACTTCATTATGTGTTTCCCATCACTTTTTCAATAAGATTTTATGCTTTATGCTTTGTCTTTTTCTTCCATTCTGTGCATGTTAACATTTGTTATGCGCCTTTGGTCATTTTGTATGTAAGGGCGCAATATAAATTTTAATTATTATTATATTATTAAGATTTTCTCCATTTTTACAATGTTATTTTTTTAGTGTTTACTAGCCATGTAACTTGAGTTGTGTTAATAGCTACATTGTCAAGCGCCTTTAATATGCTGAGATTGGAGTCGGCTGTCTAAAAACAATTTTTTTAAATAGATATTATTCTTGGCCAGAAATGTTTTTACAGCTCCAGAATCAAAATGCTATGCATTTTAACTGTTATTTAAACTAGCACGAAGACATGTAAGAAAATACTGATCTAATTTGTCTTTTAATAGGTGTTAACATATACATTGTACTTAATTATTTAATTGAATTGGAAGGTGTTTTATCATGCAATTAAAGTCAACATTTGAACATAATTTGTGGGTCGCAGTTGACAGTCAAGTGCCTCCAATGTTCATGGGTCGCAGGCCTAAAGGTTGAGGACCACTCATCTAAAAACACACTCAGATGACCATCTGGATAACCCAATGAAGTTAAGAGATCTGTCTACTCGGCCACATTGACTCAAACCCAGACTTCACAGACAGGCTCTTGGCATTGGCAACCACCATGTAGTACAACTGTGTCCTCATCTACCACATCAATCAATACAAGTTTGAATGGTACGTTCAATTATGACAGCTAACATGAGCAGGGATATCTACCTGTACACTCTGATAAGCAATAGAAGGGCAGTATGAGTATTCTGTCACTGCCAGACAACAAGGGTGGAAACATTCAGCTACACACCCCCCCTCCTCTTTACGTTACAGCATGTTCAAGGGCATGCATTCATCAGCTTAGCGCCAACCCGTCCACCCACTCTTCAATCACCCATTAAATGTTCAAAGTTTGTCCAATCTCATTTTTCTTTTCAAAAAGAGACTTTGTGTGAACGCTTTTATCAATAGAACTCCTTTGTTGGTTTGTCTGCTTATGGTTCCGCTCTGACAAAAGCCGGCCGAACTTTGCTCTTCTATCAAGAGCATTAGATTTCCGATTCTTAAACGCCATCTTGACCTTTTACAAGGTAAATTATGCGCATTGATAACATGCACTGGTTGACTGTCTAGTTGCATAGCCTGGCATGGTAGAGTGAACGGAGTACCAGGTAGCTGCACCAGATACTGCGACATGTCTACTCAGAAAAAATCTATGCACATGTGCATGTATACAGTATGTACAAATGTACACACGATACAAATTGACAATGTACAGAAATATGTATACAGGAGTCCTGCAGGTGGTGAAGTGGATGCTGAAGAATCAGTGGTGCTTAAATCAATGTCTTCGTAAAAAGGAAGAACAAATTTATGATGTACTCTCATGCACAGCAAGTATTAAACATGAAAAGGTTCAGGAATATGTGTACATGTCTGCAAGTGATAAATAGATCAAACTTTTCACCCGACCATAAATATTGTTACAAAGGCCGTAAGGTTTGGGAGTAAATTTGCCAATTGCCACTTGTTGAGCTTTTTTCATGACGACTTGAACAATCACTGACAAAATTTGTCCCAAAAAAGTCGAACTGTCTGTAAGTTTAACTGTTACAGAGTACACATTATATGTAAAATTAAAAACGGTGAATCTCTGAGAACGACAAGACCGCCAAGCTTACTTCCGTAACTCAAAACCTCTAAACTCAAGCCAGTAACGCATTCCAGTATCAACCCTGCAGCAGAACATACCAAGGCATTTTGTGGCTATTGGATGGTCCCCTGTCGTCACTTGATATTGACCTTTAGGCCTGAATGTAAATGTCTCCTACTAAGGCTCAACTGTTGGTCTTTAAATCATTTTCTGTACAAATATACATCATCACAAATTACGATACAAATGATTTTGGCAACAACGAGCCCCATGTTTTCAAAGTATTTTGAAGAAAGTGTCACGGGTTACCTAACACGAGTACATGTTATTGACAACTACATTGTTGGGGTGGGGGGAGGGGGGTTTGGGTGTTGTCCAATATGTCAGAACTAAATATACAGGTACATAATGCATCAGGAAGGTTTTCTCCATGCACAAGCTAGCGTATTTGGTCGATACGCAGAAATTGTGTGCCAATACGCGCATATTTTGGCTGATCTGCGGGGAAAAACAGTTTTTATTTGTATTTACATCTATGTTTGTATAATTTAACGAAAAACATAAAGAAAAAAACACATAGAATGCTTCAGATTGCAAAGTAGGGCATTTATTGAACCATTATAAACACCAAGTCGAAAACATTCCAGAGACCTTATTTCAATTCAGCCTGCTTCATTCAAACATTTTTACAAATTGGGTCCAGAATGCCCCCCAGTTTTGAAAAAACCTGGGGAGAACCCTGGGCCCAATTTCATAGAGCT
>CM021543.1:12686450-12711271 GCA_010994315.2 Pisaster ochraceus | reverse complement strand
TTTTTCTCAGTTGAACCATGGAATAAACTAGTTTATTGCTCCATGGTTGAACCATGGCGGTACTTGTAATCAGCTCCGTGGGTTATTCCATGGCTGTACTACCTCCATGCTTATTCCATTTTTTTTCCCCCAAGATGAAACTTTTTACTTCAAATTCAAATTTGTTGAAAGGATACAAACCCACTCTCTGTCTCATAAACTGCACATTGCAACTTGGCTTTGTGTTTTCAGTTAAGAAAAGGCACCTCAAGTTGACCCCCACTGGCACTGCAGTAGAGTCACTACAACAATGACAATGTTTGCAAAGGCGCATGGAACGACCCTGGAAGACAACAAAGTTCACCCTAAAACCAAGGCCACGATTGCACGGTGTATACAAACAGCACAAAACCGCAGACATGACAGACAGCGTGCAGAAAACAATAACAACGGCTGCTGAATACTAACGCGATAATACAAAACACAAAACTTAAAAACCTTTTAACAATAACATGACAATTACAGAATTTACAACTTTTATAAAGAAGAATCATTTGATATACCCAATAAAACACGCACTTCGTTGACCCATTATTTTCTACCTCCATGATTGACCACTGCACGCGAGCTGTGAAATGAACACTGGGGAATCCCAGTTTAAGAAACCTGGATTGCATCACACAGTCACACCGACAAAAATACTGCAAACAAAGAAATGTATTTTGCTTACCAAACTGCTAAAAATGAACAATGCAAAGGCTACAATTTCAGGAAAACTGACGACTTGTTCTTCGTTTTCTGAGGTTAGTTAGTCATCCAACCTAGACTGGTAAAATGACCCATCCAAAGCTAGCTAGCTGTAGACCCAGCAAGCAGACAAGGGTCAACATTGGGCCCACCCCCATCACCAAAACGTTTCACTAACGTGTTGGCCCGCCATGCACCCCTGCCCTGGCCCTGGTGCAGTTTTCAAGGAAAATTGTCAAGTTTTCATCATTACCAGCAAAATATACACTACTAAAACCATTCTTTATTGTGTTATGAGATAGGAACTAATAACATTTTCTTACCAAGATGAACTGCAACCTGGCAAAACGTGGTTTTTTTAATGGATCCAGCGTGCTATTTCCACCGACCAGACTCCCATTCAAATCGCCATAACACATCAAAACACACGCAACGAAATACACATGGATGCATGGATATGCCCCGCACACTGAGAGACACGAGGTTTGTGTTTGCATCATGCATAAAAATATGCAGCAGTCAGTTATCATGAATAAACATGACCTCATTAGCATACAAATATCCATTCGCGTGTAAATGCGTTTAAACGACTATGTTATTAAAACAGAAATTTGTTTTTTAAATGAAAATGATCATTTGGAGGTTTATGGTTATTTTATAAAATAATAATAACATTTATTGGTTTCGTATAAACTGATCGTAAGTTGTTATTCGAACTCGGGGAAGTGCTATATTTATATGCGTAGATGATGTCATACGAGAAACGTTGTCCGGTCGAACCACCGATTATAACGTGTTTTAAGTGCCGCTCCGATCCGAGACACCACCAGGCAGATAATGCAGTCAACCTATTTTCAGTTACGCCGACAGAATAATGATTGATCATTGGCGTTCAAGGTTGTGTTATTTTCCCCAGAAAATTAAACTAAAAAGGACCTTAAAGCGGAAAAGCCGATGGGTATGCACGTTTTCTGCAAGTTGTTGCGGTGGTGTTTTGTTTTGGGTTTTTGTTGTTGTTGATGTTGTTGTTTTGAAGTTGTTGGGGTTTTTTGGGGGGTTTTTTCGGGGGGGGGGTGTTGTTTGTGTGTGTGTTTTTTGGTTCCGTTTTTTTGTTTTTGGGGGTGGGATGGGGGTCACAATTTCATCACGACACCACGACCAGA
Organism: Pisaster ochraceus; assembly: GCA_010994315.2. Classification (NCBI taxonomy): domain Eukaryota; kingdom Metazoa; phylum Echinodermata; class Asteroidea; order Forcipulatida; family Asteriidae; genus Pisaster; species Pisaster ochraceus. The sequence goes on along the minus strand of CM021543.1, from coordinate 12,709,382 downwards.
CCCCAGTCCAATAGCGTAGATGGATCCCATTATTTTGTAAACTGAGGAACTGAGAACGGTGACCTGAGGTCCTTAACGTAAAAATAAGATCGATTAGTAACACCAGCTTGGAGAACGTTCAGCTAAAAGTATTCCTAACAGATGCACCACCACTATGCCATAAAGCCCTTACCTGCAGCATGCACCGAATGGGTGACGTGTCTTCAGGCAGGCAGGCAAACATTGGAGTGGGGGCACTAAGACAAGCTTTTTGGATAACCACGCCCCCATTGCTCATCGGTATTGGACACCGCCCTCCTTTGACTGAATTTCAACGTGGAGGTAGCCCCGACCCCTGCTTCTTATTATTAGAACTTTCATGCCAAGGATATCAAGCCAGGAATATTCCCTGAGCATTGTAGTTATTATCACAAGTCTGTGGCTTGGCTAGCTGATAGGAAACTCTGCCAGTGGCGCGGGGCATTTGCCCCCACCCCCTCCCCCGAGATTATGTCCCCATTAGCATTGTTGAGGTCTGGTGGACACTATAGGAGTGCACTGTTTCGTTTGGGCGATACAGACAATTTTACCCAAACCAAATAGTGTCATAGTATTGTGTCCACCATATCTCAAAATGGCTTATACGGCTGATTTTGTGAGAAATTTCACCTGATACTGATAGCACTCTCCGACTCAACTTCCCTCAGCCCATGCATCCCCTATGGCACCAATGGTTGCAAACACTCCCTCACCCCCTCCCGATCAATACACATTAGTACTATCAACCGATGTGCAGATGTTGGCATCGTGAGTGCCGGGTTCGAATCCTGCTGGCATTGTTTTTGTTAATCTCCTGCAGCCTACTAAATTAGAATTTAAAATTGATTCATTTACTTTAGACAATTATATAAGGAGGTATGTGACAGGCTCCTAAATATTCTAAATTAGATAAATAAATAAAAATAGAATTTGCTTTACCGACCGTGACTGGGGACTCCCCTATGTACCTCTTGATATGAGGCAACACAAAGGAGAGCCTGAGGTTTGCGGGAAAATTCCCAAAATACCAAGGAAGGGCTCGGTAAACATTAGGATTGTGCAACACCAACTGTTATGTCTGTAAACTTTTTTTATTTATTTTTTATATCTAAAAGTGGTATTTTTTTTATCACTGGTGGTGACGATGAGGGCACTGTTAAATTCCTGAAATGTAACAATAAAATAGCGCCGTAAATTCATATTATTTCATTCTTTTTAAATTAATTTTTTTTTTTCAAATTTGTTTTCATTTTTAACAGCAAGCATTGAGCAATTATTATTATGACTACGTAATGTTCGGCAAAGTGATTTGACAAAGCTGGAAAACAAACAGGAAACGGTTATCATGTTGGAATCTTGAAGGATATTTCGACCTTCCTCCGCAAGCTGGTTGAAGTATGGTTGATGTTTTTGCTGTTGTTGTTGTTGTTGTTGATGTTGTTGTTGTTGTTGTTGTTGTTGTTTGCTTGTTTTTCTGTTTCATTAAAATTGGAAATAATCCGGATCGGTCGCTTATGAAATACGCCCTCTGTTGACGATAATAAAACAGTACAGCCCGCCCACATCATTTCCGGGCGCCCGTGAGAATAATGTCCACACGTAGAGAAAGGTGGGTACCGATTTTATTGAATAGTTTCGAAATTTTCAGTAATATTAGTTTAAAAGGTATAGAGAAATGTGTCATTTATATTCGATTTAGTCGGAGTTCATTTAGATTGGAAATTTAGAGTGAAAACGGTGGGTTTTCTGGCAAGACTGTGCTCCTGAATATTTAATTTATTGGGCTGTCCGGCGCTGTTTCAGTCAGTGTCCTGTGCTATATGATGAATATGATGATCATATTTTTATGGTGTCCAGTTCACGGACAGAAATAAAGGGGAGCGGGGATCGGATCGGGAGGAGGTGGCTAGCCTGACTCATTTGACTCTTTAGACGTTACAATGAGAAGTAATAATGTCGTTTCTGACCTATTAAAATAAAATAAAAGTCCTGCATTAAAACTAACAAAAAACCATAAATAAAGACTGTTTTTACTTGTTGTGTGTGTTATTTTAATGGCTTCAATGTAACTTCATGCCTGACTTATTGTTACTGTTTTCATGTTGATTGTCATCAGGTAAAGAACGATCATGCAAGATGATTGGTGGACTTTTTATATACAACCACAAAGGGGAGGTTCTAATATCCAGAGTGTTCCGAGATGATATCGGGTGAGTACTATGACTTATTATACAACTTAAAGGTATAGGCCTAAATGGTTTGTTTTTTGTCAACATAATGCTGATTTATCCGCAAAATTATCAAGAAAGATACAATTATTATAAGTCACCTGTGTGAACATTTTTGAAAACTCTTTATCACTACTGTTCAGAAAAGTTGTTCTCAAAAATCAAATGTAGTTGTTGTTTTTGTAAAGCCTTAATGTCTATCAGAGAAATTATTTTAAAAATATGTTTATCTCTTCTCCATTTTTCATGAAAAGACGTCATGCTGTGGATGCATTTCGCGTCAACGTCATCCATGCTCGGCAGCAGGTCCGCTCCCCGGTTACAAACCTGGCCCGAACCAGCTTCTTTCACATCAAGCGCGGCAACATCTGGCTGGCGGCCGTCACACGGCAGAACGTCAATGCCTCTATGGTGTTTGAGTTCCTGATGAAGTTGTGTGACGTGATGAGTTCTTACTTCGGGAAGATCAACGAAGACAACGTCAAGAATAACTTTGTCTTGATCTATGAACTCCTTGATGGTAGGTAGAGTACCCACTGGGAACAATTTTAAGCAGTGTCAATGAGGAGTTTGGAAAAGGTCGTCCAATTTCGATAAAAATTTTGAAATGTGGTGTTCATGTGGCTTAAAATAAGTTCAGAAGACTTCAATACACCCCTCTAGTTAACACAATGACCAGAAGGTTAGAAAAAGTATCAGCCAAACTAAAGAACAGGCGTGTGATTTCTTGCGATTTTTCCTGATTTCCGGGTTTTCAAATTTTCGTGAAAGAAGTAAAGCAGTCACCAAAGGGAGAAAGAAATAGTCCACATTGTTTCTAAACCATTGGTTTTTACATTGGATGATTGGATGATGCACATAGTCTGTAAATCTCGTGAATTGTAACATATGGGTGGTTCTTGGTCTGGAATAAGTGAGACCCAGACCCACAAGCCCCTGTCCGTACATTTTCACATCTCTCTAATCTCATCCCAAAAATTTGTATGTGGAGCCCTGCTCAAAGTTTAAGTCCAAACCTCCTTTTTCAAATCCATTCACTCTTAACTTTTGAAACTGTTTGATTGACAGAGATCCTGGACTACGGATATCCACAGAACACAGACACTGGTATCCTGAAGACATTCATTACACAGACAGGCATCAAGTCACAGGTAGGTTGGGTCAAAGGTCACAAGCATGTGAATGATTTGTTGCGTCAGTGCAAAAACACTGTTACTGGATCGGCAACAACGTTGCATCTCACACGGAGATGCTTCATGCTAAAACGTTGTATCTCGGGGCATGCTTGTTAGATGTGTACATCCGGGCTATTTAATTGTGGTACCATGTTTTTGACAATTTCAAACTCGCCCAGCTAAGATTGAACCGTATTTTTCCAGTGCAAATATCTGCCATTTTTTTTCTTACATTTTGTTACAAAATCTTTAAATTAGCTTGAAAGTTTTTTTGGGGCTGAAATTTCTTCCTCTCCACATGAAACCCATACTTCACATGATGAAAATGGGACAAAGGTTTACAAATTTTTTGTTTGGCTACCTACAGACCAGAGAGGAACAAGCTCAGATAACCAACCAGGTCACAGGTCAAATAGGCTGGCGACGGGAAGGCATCAAGTACAGGCGCAATGAGCTCTTCTTGGATGTACTGGAGAATGTTAACCTACTCATGTCACCACAAGGTAAGGATCTTAATAATAGTGATAAAGACCATGTCATTTTGTTTACAAAATGAGGTGACCATGTTCATTCCAAGGCATTATTTAGCACGCAAGATACTAAACTGTTCGCATGAGAAATTGAGAAAGGGATATTACGAGCATGATTTCCAGTACCTTCATTCCAGCTTTGTACGGGTAAACAAAGTGTAACACGGTAGGTGCATGCCCGTGCACACTTCACAATAAAATGTCTGAGTGGATATTTACGTCTGCCGACCGACTGACTGCAAAACATGGAGGTGGCTCTGAAGTAGTTCAGTGCGACCAAAATCATCCGCTCTAAGACGATTTAGAATAAATTTGGATTTATACCCGTCATCCATCTGAACTGGTTGAAAGATACAAGACAGTGTACCAGACATAATTCAAATCTAACTTGCAAACGGCTTACTGCAAGCATTTATATCTTCACGTTTAATGTCCTGTCTTTGAATCTTCTCACAGGACAAGTCCTAAGTGCCCACGTTGCTGGCAAGGTGATAATGAAGAGCTATCTGAGTGGTATGCCAGAATGTAAATTTGGCATGAATGATAAACTGACCCTAGACAAGCAAGGCAAAGGAGACAGTGACACATCAAAGACGTAAGTTTATATCAAGGGGCAGGAAGTCTCTGCAAAAATATCACCTCGGTGAAAAAAATCACCTTGGTGAGTTCATTGACCTTTATGTGGTGAAAGGTCAGCTGGAGTTAAAAGGTTGCTCCAGTTTTGCCAATGTTTTGCAGATTGCGTTGTTGGCTTAAATTTGGGCTTTGTGTTGACATTTACTCAATATTTTAGTGGTCATATCTTATGACAACTTCCTGTCAAATACTGTTTTTATGGCGTGTCTTGGCTGTGTGGTCTAAGGCACGGGACTTAAGTTCTATTGGCAAAATCATTGGGATGTGGGTTCGAATTCCAGTCGTGACACTTGTGTCCTTGAGCAAGACACTTAACTCTAATTGGTTTTCTTCATCTGGTAGAAAGCAGGAGCATGTATGGGCTGAAACCGTTCTTGTGATTGATTTAGCTTGATGTACTACATACTGAGCAGCACAGGCTGAATGAAATAAATAACCCAATAACTGTGATTAGGATGTTCATACACAAAAGTTGACGGACACCAGTGCCGCTATACAAATGTCCAATAATATTATTACTCTGATTTTAACTAATATCTCCACCCACAGTAAGAGCTCTATAGCCATTGATGACTGCACCTTCCACCAGTGCGTCAAACTTAGTAAGTTTGAATCAGAGCGAAGCATAAGCTTCATCCCTCCTGACGGTGAATTTGAGCTGATGAAATATCGCACCACCAAGGATATCAGCCTGCCATTCCGTTGCATTCCATTAGTACGTGAGGTAGGGCGTACCAAGATGGAGGTCAAGGTAGTCCTCAAGTCAAACTTCAAGCCCTCCATCCTCGGACAGAAAATTGAAGTAAGCAATTTATAGAGTAAGAAGTTGGGAATTTGTGGAAGTTGAAAAACAGTTTATGGAAGTTGAAGAGAGTCTTTTTATGAAGTTGCAGTAAAGAATTTATGAAAGTTGAAGTAAGCAATTAATGAAGCAGTTTATGGAAGTTGAAGTGAGGAATTTATGAAAATTGAAAAGAGCAATAAATGGAAGACAAAGTAACAGTTCAGAACACAATTTCATTGCAGTGGATGTTGATCGTGACCTTTCATATAACCTTTGACCCTAGGTGCGAATCCCTACACCAATGAACACCAGCGGAGTGCAGGTTCTGTGCATGAAAGGAAAAGCCAAGTACAAGTCTAGTGAAAATGCCATCGTTTGGAAGTGAGTTTTAAATAAAGACTCTGTAAACGTTTGCGTTATCCCATTTTGTTGTTAGCTATGACTGAGTCAGGGCTGATTCATCAGAGTGTGGGTTCGACTCCCGGTTGTGACCCTTGTGTTCTTTGGCAAGTCACTTAATAACCATGATTGCTTCTCCTTACCCAGGAGTAAATGGGTACCTGTGAGGGTAGAGATTGTTGATGTAAATGATTAGCAACCTGTGCACCAATTTGGCTGCCGGTGCTGCATACTCTTAATGAGTTGAGATGCTTTCAAGAATGCTTAAGGCCCAATAAACAGAGGTTGTAATAGTGTAAGGGGCTTTGATACAGAGTTTAAAAGTGCCTAACAAATGCCGCTTATTAATTATGTTTCCCATTTACCAGGCTGTACTCATGGGTGAAAGTGAATAGTTGGTATTAATTTTCTTGAAACTAATCGGTCACTATTTCTCATCTAGGATCAAGCGTATGAGTGGCATGAAGGAAGTTCAAATCACTGCTGAAATTGAACTGCTACCATCTGGAGAGAAGAAGAAATGGGCGCGACCTCCCATCTCTCTTAACTTTGAGGTGAGTTTTCCTTTTTAAACATAGAGCTTCAGGAAGTTTCAGGACATTTCAGGAATTCCTAATAAATTCAGCCGTTTGATTTTCATCTCCTCACCCCGTTTCTGTCTTCCAGGTTCCGTTTGCAGCCTCTGGTCTGAAGGTCCGCTACCTGAAAGTATTTGAGTCTAAACTCAACTACAGTGACCACGACGTAATCAAGTGGGTGAGGTACATCAGTCGTAGCGGACTTTACGAGACCAGGTCTTAACGCCGGACGAGCCTTCGGGAAAAGAGAGAGAGAGAAAAGAAGAGTGGAAATATTGCACCAACCAGCGTTTCCATTCCCAACAGTTTGTAGCTTAATCTTATTCTCCTTATTGTTTCTTTTTGTGGAGAGTTTTTGTCTCTGATCGTACCCGAGAAGTCAGTGTTAAGCTGTTCTCCTTCTCTGGTCAGAAAATAATTCTTGCAGAGGTTTCTTGTTTTCCATTAAGAAATGATGCTAAGAATTTTTTAATGGTAGATGTTTAATCTTGAAACCCACCACCGTTCAAAATCCACATTGTTGTACACCTTAGAAATGCTCGACTTCCACACACATAAACTTTTATTAAGGTCACGGATGGGGCGATGGCTAGGCAGGAGTCTCGCCACAGAATCTACTTATATTTGTTAGGAACAAATGAAATGCTCTTGGTTTGTTTTTGATGGACTTATTTTTCCACAAGCATAACAAGGCTATGCAAGTCTTCCATTCCAACTGCCTCTCTCATGACGGCAAACATTCCATACAGGTATCAATCAATTCATAATGAACACAACCATCTTGATTGGTTGGCTTGCCATCATCACTAACCAATCATATACAGCACAATAGACTTGAGTAAGTCTTTTGTTAAGCGTACAGATCATCCTGTGGCGTAATTGCTACTATCAAACACGCTGTACAGTGGACTTGGGCAAGTCTATGCTCAGAATCCTGGCATATATTTACAACCTGTGCTGTAATCACCACTATCAAACACACTGCATAACAGACTTGAGCAAGTCCATGCTGTGAATCACTAGCCTGCCACTGCACTGTTCAGTAGACTTGAGCAAGTATGTCCTGAGAATCTTTGTCTACATTTGCAACCTGTGCAGTAATTATCATTAATCATGCACTGCACAGTAGACTTGAGCAAGTCCCCTAAGTAACAGGACATGTTTGACTAATAATCTTGGATAAGTTACTTGCAATTCCTTTTCATTGAGTACTTGTCAGTGTTAAGAATCAACTTGCCTAAGGTTGGCAAGTTGTGGGTGCACCTGTTCCAAGTAAGTGTTTCATAACATGTCCCATTTGGTCGGTCTGCTAACGGGTCTTGGCTTTGATGGGGCTTGTGAGAAGGTAAGATTGTTCCCATGATCAGCGTGTTGCAAAGTTGTATCGTTTATAATTTATTCTCGCATGCTTGCATGATGCATAAATAATTAACATAGGCAGTAAGTCTAGCCTGTACCCAATGCTCCCCCCCAAAAAAAAAAAAGAAGGGGAAAGAAAGGGAAAGAAAAAAATCTGTCTGTACAAAAATCTTTCCAGTGGTATCCAACTCTTATTGTTAACTCGTTAAAATTCACAAAAACCAAATTCTTGCAAGTTTTCTTGCAAAATGTTAAAGATAAGGAGCAGGTCTAATTTTATCTCCACTTCTTATTTTGCCTCTTGAATCAGGCATGACTGTAACCATTGGTTACCATCGTCCATCTAAGTGTGTTATTAAACGTGACGTGGACGGTAGATAAAGTATACAGGCATGTTATAGTTCATACCATGATTTGTTTTTTGTTGCTGCATGTGTGTTCAGCAAAATCATGAGCAAAACGTGACAATTTTTCAAGGGACCACTAAATTGAGTTTTTCTGGGGGGTTTTCTGGGAAACCGAGGTGAACATTCAGCAACTCTCCAAACCCTGCCAAAAAATAACATGGCAAAATTGTATTGTATAGTATTTTTAAGACATCATGTGCTTGTCATCTTGCATGTTAACCAATGCTAAAGTCCATATTATGTTTTCATTAATTTCATATTTTGTTTAGCTGCTCCATTTTTCGCAATCATGATCATTTTGTCAATGAAATTAGCTACTTGCAAAAGGCTTATCAGAAAATATGTATAGTGAGTCAAAGAATGGTTCCCCAACAAAAGCAAAAAAGAAAAAGGAAAAACAGAAAGAGGACAAAAATCATGAAGAGGGCAAATTTATTTTGAAAAGAAGAAATTGAAGTGAAACAGAAGTAATCAAAAGTATTTTGTTGATACTTAAGATTGAATAGCCCTTAACCTTTATCTGTATATTTAGTTCTTTTTGGTCAGTTTTGAAATAATACATTTGTAAGATTGATACATATTAAAGGAATTCTAGTACAATAATTTAAAATAACCCTAGATACAGTTTGAAAAACTTGTTCAATGAACGTAAAGTTCTGACCATTTTCATTATTTCAATAAATGCATCGAATTGGGATCACATCATTCCATTAGTGACTTCCATGATTGATGTTTTGTTGTGCCGTGTTAGTTCAGCCCCGTGTGTTGTCGTGTTTATGTTATTTAATTTTGCCCGTGACTACTGTAACCATGAGCATGAGACCAAGGCTTTGTTAAAAAGCCATTGTCTGTGACCCTTTAACCCATGTTTGTCGAACTATGGGATTTCCCGTAGAACACACAAACACTGTAAATGCCTATTTACTCACCGGAAAAGCCAAATATGAATAATGACTTAAGCCCGGTTCACGCGAAAGCGAAGCAAATTTTTGTGACACAACAAAAATTTTCCAATTGTGACGCAAGAAAATTTGTTTCGCTTTCGCATGAAGTATGAACCGGGCTTTTGTGTCTTTCTTTGTACTCTGACAACTAGTGATATGAGATGGGAAACATGGCAAAATTTATACCAAATTAAAGAGAATTATGTGCTTTTCAACAGTTTACGTTTTTTTGGGGGAGATATTTATTTGCTAGGTAGTAAATCATGAATATTTATTGTAAGCAATAAACGTTACATGGGCTTAGGCAGGAACCACTGTTATGCACCATGACCAGTCAGGTGAGTATAGGTTCAGTGGGTAGAGTTGCCGGCAACTGCCTCAAAATAATGATCAGTAGAACAATGGAATCAACTTTGCACAAAGGATTAAAAAAAACAATGGAATTCACTCTCATTTGGAATATCAAACAAAGGCAGGTAGGAGCGCAAGTCTATGTTTCAGACTATCCAGCCTCGTTAAACACATAGCTGTAACACTTCAAGGCAGGGACCCGACCAATGTCCAACTATCATTCTCCAACCCCCTGTACATACACACCGTTACATTTACAGTACAGTCGACTCTTGTTCTAACAAGGTCGCTGGGACTGGCCAAATTAGCTCTTTGTAACTTGAATGATGTTATAAGAGGACGGCAAAACAAAGAAACACAAAGCAGCAATGAGATCAGGGGACTGTATTCAGACCATGTGCATGAAATCTCTCAGTTGTGGTCTTGGAAAGAACTGTTGGTGTAACAATTCAACGTTTCAATCAGTATGCTCCGATTGTCTTCAGGTGAAACCTGAAGTGGTCAGAGCATACTGATTGAAACATTGATTTTTTACACCATTGGTTCCTTTCTGAACCACCTTTAACTCGTAGAGAGATTTCATGTACATGGTCTTACTGCAAACCTCACTACATTACATGAATGAGTTAATCCTTACAAAGAGGCCAGCTGTTGATCCCATAAAGCCCCTAGGCAAGCAAGATGACCAAGTAAATTTGAAGATACACAGAAGAACGTGCATCTCTTATTTGGAACTTGTCTTTTGACTTCTTTGGTGGAGACGGTTTCTACCTCTCAAAACGTTACATTGGATCCATCGGCTCTGCTTGTCTCAGAAGGTACAGTAATGGAGATTTCTTAACATTGCAACTTATTTTGTGCATTTGTTGCTGCTGCATAGCTTTATAGCATCACATAGCACGTCTTGCATGGTGTAGTTTTTAGTGGCACCTCAACATTTATATCATTGTCATGCAGTCTGTCATCAGTTTATGCATAAATAAAATAGGCCGATTTCACAAGGTTGTGAGATGAGCATTTATCTGCTGAGCACAGATAAATTATGCTAAGCAGAAGCGGTTTCCAGCTAAACAAAGTAATTTTTGTTGAACAAGACTAGTTTTCTGTTACTTTTGCTTATTAGGCATACTTGCTAAGCAGTATTTTCTGCTCAGGGTAGATCTGTGACCTTTGAACTCTCAATTCATAAAGCCAACTGAGGTCATTGCAGCCATGCCCCAAGTCCCTGTCTTGGTGCCCTTTGTAATGTCTCACATGCCCCACAGGGCACCTCTAAGCAGGAAATGTTCATTTCTACTGGGACATTTCAAGGGGCACCAAGGCAGTGGCCGGGGGCAGGGAGGCACTTGCCTCAGTTGCCTTTGTGAAGTAATGGGCCTGGGATTGATTTCACAAAGAGCTAAGATTCATCTCACCTGCAAACCAATCTTAGTTGCTAAGCAAAGTGTGATGTCACAACACAAATCGCTATAATATTAACTACACATCTTAAGATGAGTTTTCACGCTTAGTGAAAATCGAGCCCCGAGCTCGTTGTTCACAAAGCACCGAGATTTATCTTACAATGTGTGGTCAGTATCACCATAGTGATTCGTATTGTGACATCACACTTTGCTTAGCAATTAAGATTGATACACAGTAAGATCAATCTTAGCTCTTGGTGAAGTCAGACTCTCCCAGTCTTGGAAGAAATGCCTATTAAGAGTGAGTTGTCTTGCCAATGTGTGTGTGTTGAGACGGAGGTCCAAGCCTTAAGAGTTGTGCAGGTGTTTTTTGTCCATATTTCTGATTTTTCTGGCCAGCACTGTACCCCTGTGTCAGGTGAATGAGATCTATGGGCATTTTATATCTGTACACCAAGCTTTCTTTCTCTTTAGGGTGTTTATAAGGTGTCCTTATGGTGGTGGGTTTCAAGTCTACCTAAATGTTTTATTGAGCTTTTTATAAATTGAAATGTTTACTAACTAAAGTTGTGGCACATGCATTACAGTCATTAGTGAAACAGCTTTCTCTATTGGAACAGCTTTCAGCTTAAACTGTAAACACACAAGGTCAACTCCATGGTTACTTCTTAGTTTGGTTTTATCTTTGCACTGATGTGTATTGTAGAAATATTTACTGCATTGAGTGCTATGGTTAAAACTGAGTCGTAGATTTAAAAACAGTCGATAGTTGTTTTATAACACCCCAAACATATTGTGCCTAGATGTCCAGGTACTAAGAAGCTACTGTTGCTATGATTATAGCACATTGGTTGCTATGGGTATAGTACATTGATTGCTACTGGTATAGTACATTGTTTGCTGCATGTATAGGGCATCACGTTCCTGCGGCTTTCTAGTAAATAAGAAATATCATGTGACGCACTCAAAACCAATCAAAAGCCAGAATCCTTGTATGGGGTGTTTATAATAAATCTTGTATACTCGGTACTTTCTCGGAGTCCTGTGTAAAACAGATTTACGTGCTAGTTACGCATTTGTTACTCACGTCACATTGATTGTAGGATTTGGAAATCAGTTTTTTCTGAATGACTTTCGGGATATGGTTTGTTGATTTCTAACAAACTACAACATCTCGAGTCTTGTTAATAATTCAGAAAACCTTATTCTGGTAAGCAAAATTTTAATGCGCTTAGCAAATTTTTGTGCTTAAGCAGCTCTATGAAATTGGGCCCAGGGCTCATTTTCATAGGGCTGCTTTAGCATAAAATGTAGCTGAGCACAAAACAATTACGCTTACAAAATAAGGTTACCAGCCAAAATACCATTTCACATGTACTGTCTCTGACTGGTATCCTGCTTGTTTTTTGTTTAGCAAAAAAAAAAAGAAGCAGAGAATCAGTCCCAGACACTTACAATATATGGGTTTTTGGTTGGTAACCTATTTTTGCTAAGCAGGACTTTTCTGTGCTTAGCAGTATCTGTGCTTATTAGCAGCTTTGTGGCATTGGGCCCTGCTGCTGTTATTATCAAAATCTGTTGCTAATTGTACCAGGCAATCAAACGTGCTAAAATCAAAAATTTTGCTAACCCCAGAAATACACTTTTTATTAGCATTTCTGCATCAATAAGCACCGATTTCCCATGACTGAGTGGGGTAACGGCATTTAGAAATAAATTGTCCATACTTTCTGATTTGTCTGGCCATCACTGTACCCCTGTGTCAGACAAATGAGATATGTGGTCATCACAGTGTGTCCAGGAGTGAATAAAAACTGTATATAAAGTGTTACAACAGGGAAGAGAATTCTACATTGTGGAAGTAATGTTGACCATTAAACCAGCCGATTTCGACGATCCACCATCACTTAGAAGTAAGACCGTCAAGCATTACTGCATCAATGATCAAACATTCATGGTACCATCATGGCATCATGGTAGAGCATCCACTCTTATAAACGAGGCGGAATTTAGAACGGGTAAATATCTAGAGTGGTATCATGAGCATTCTATAAGTGATGCGGTGATGGTTGACAGTCTGACTTGTAGGTGATGGTGGCTAGTCCAATCGGGTACTTAACCCTTCTTAGCTGTTAGCAGAGCTACTTTTTAGGTCATGTCAAATCAAATGTCAGAGAGCAAAGGCTTTGCTTGGTGGAGGATTAATGTTAATTCTGAGCATGTTTCAATTTCCAAGACTGGTGGATTTGACCAGCTAAGGCCAAGTCCGAATTGGCAGCTATGGCTACGTGTATGGATTGATCGCTGCATCATCACGCATTGAAGTACATATAGGACTTCCTTAGCAACCCCTTAGCAACAGTCCTAGCCACAGCCACAGCCACAGCTGTTAAGTCAGACACAGCCTAAATCTTGTAAGGGTTCTGTAAAAACCATGTAACAAATCACATAATATCATAAGGCGAGATTACCATCCTGGTGTTCAGTGAACCAAACCCTTAAATTATGTGTGCTGTAATTCTTTCCAATTGTTTTGTTTTAGAATGAGTTACAATGGAAACTATTAATCTACTCTGTGAACTTGTTTGTAGGGAATTATTGCATCCTTGTGATTGGTATATTTAAGAGAATTATAATCAAAACACAATGTTTAAAAACTTTAAAAAGTGAACAATATAATGTTAAGTTTCTGTATGTCAACCACTTTTCCTTTTTTTTGTTTTACATTAAAGGGCGACTGTCATCATGATCATAGCAGTCTGAACATGAAATTATGAACTTTAGCCGAGCTAGTTTATGTGTGTGCTGCTGGGCATAACATCACAATACAACATTGACTGTGCTCTTTGTGACGTGATGGCCAGCCTGAGTGTGTGTGCAGTCACTGGGTTAGAGGTCATAATTGCAAGCACAGCCACAGGCCTGCAGTGATCATGACGACAGTCCCCCTTTAACTTTGAGCCATTATTTTCAGGGTGCTGCTTAGAGGTTGTAAACACCCTGTCATATTCCCCGTCTCCACCTGTAACAATAAATACAGATTCTTACTCTACCGGTTAGGAGTCAGACTATGTTCAGCTCTGGTCTCACTTTGGTTACCTTGATTTGAATGAAGAGGAGTTTTTGTGCTTGCGTATGCCATATACCATTAGTCTTTGTTCAAGCTGTTTGATTTAGATCCTGGTCATAGAGTTGTGAAACCACATCTCCCCCTCTCTCAAATGAAAATTTTAAAATGCACAAATGAATTGTTCTATACATTTTATAGCCTCCCAATTTATGTCTTTGTCCACGCTTGCCCCCCCCACCCCCTCCCCCACTGAACCTATGTCTGGTGACATCACTTCCTAGTCATGTGACTACCCTGCTTAATATCATTAATAGCATCTTGAACCAAGACTAGTACTAGCTCAGTATTGAAGGATCTCATAATGCCACATGTACAAACACACACCCAAGCTACTTCTGTATAAGACTAGCATGTGCAGAATGATCCAGCAGGAAGCCATTTCTTGCGTCCTCTAAGCAACACTGTGAAATTTGGCCCTTGGCTTTTAGTAATTTGTTTTTATTGTTTGTAGTTTTTGTATCAAATTCCAATGGTCACATGATTGAGGGAGGTCATAGGTGATTATTAAGGGTCAAATGGGGAGGGGGGCGGATTTCTACAATCGGCATGATCAAAGAAGAGAATGTCCATGGTTAGTGCAGATTTTAAAAGGAACACCACAAGAACACAATGTTGACCTCGACCCTTCTGGAAATTTTGAACAAAGTTTTAATTCCACACCTATTTGTAGATTTCTTATATAAGGGCTTAATTAGTTAAATATTAGAGTTTTCATTTCTAAATGCATCCCTAAGATATATCACTGTGGAAGATTTGTCAAGAGATGTTCTCTTCAGTGATGTTGAAATGTTGCTTGAGTTGAAGTTGTACTCTTTGTTTCTGTGACTTACCCACACACAGTCTGTGACCATTGAATGTGTGTACCGAGCCATACCTACCAAATGAATAGATAAATAAAGAACCCACTCCTAACGTTGTTTGTTTCAATCTCTTTATTTCACTGTTGTTGCTGTCCACAGTAACCTTCCACTCTGCTTTAAGTCCTAAACAAGTTTTTCCCCACTAATAATAATAAGAGTGGCTTCTTACATAGTGTTAAAATCCGTCACTCAGTGACTCTCAAGGTGCCCCAACATTATTACCGCTGATCACTAGGCTATTTATTTTATTCCTTAAACCATCTCAGCTCCCTGGGGAGTATACAGCCTGTGCTGCCAAATATGTAGCGCACTAAGCTAAAACAATCACATGAACCATCTCTGCCCTCACAGGTACCCATTTACCCGTGGGTGAAAAGAAGCAACTATAGTTAAGTGTCTTGCTCAAGGGCACAAGTGTCTTGACTGGGATTGGCACTTGCACCATGATGGCTCTGCTACCAGAACTTCAGTCCTAAGCTCTGAACCGCTTTAACCACTTAACTATACCGGTGTCATCAGAGATTCCGTCCGCCCCTATGAGAAATTAACATGAGGTGGAGGAGGTTGATTCAAAAGAGGGCGCTATCAGAAGAAGTTTGCCGCATGGGGGAACAGAATCTCCGGGGCACAGAATCTCCGGGGCACAGAATCTCCTGACACAACGGCTCAACATGGCTTGCCTCAAACCGTTACTGAAAGTCCATCAAATATCTGAACATGCAGAATTATCATCATTTAGATTTAAACAACTTGCGACAAATGCTGGATGATGTCACCTCTCCTGATAGAGTCGTCTGTTTATTTCATTCATTGGAATCTCTCCAACAGCAGGCACTGAGTCCATGGGACACGCAGGCCTCACATGGGAATCTGAACGTTTATAAAAAAGAAATGTCACTAATAAAAAAACTCAGAAATTCAATAATTCAAAATTCAGAAAATAATTATTTTGTTTTTAAAGGCGTAGGCTCGTCAACTTAGCAAACGACAAATTTGTGCTACAAAAAGTCCCCTTTGAACCCTGAACACCTGGCTGGGGCTGCTCTTACAAAGTTTAAGGGTGGGATGACCCGACTCTGCACCAGGTCAGTCTGAAAATAACGTAGGGTGAGCGGTAATTGAAAAGGTCATCATGTAGCTTATACTAATCACAGCACACACTGAATATAATATACTAGCACGCAGTATTTGAAATGCTACTTATGTATGCAGCTACTTATAAAATACTGTTTAAAGGAGCAGTAGGGATAAACAATAAACTGAGTAGGCCTGCAGGGGTGATGGCAATACTTACAGTATGCATGACCCAAACAAGTCTCTTAGTTCACCTCTCAGTGAACTACATTTAAGTTCATGAATTGAAATCTCACTACAGAAAATTAACAAAGTGCTACACAAAAGTCGTCCTATATGTTTAGTTCTACCTCTATGTTTAGGCCTAAGAGTAGAGTAATTTTTAGTAGAAATGCATGGTAGCTAAGAATATAAATGTTACTTGTCTTAATCTACATGCAGCATCAGAAGCTGTGTTTCATAATCGCTGCTCTCCGTAAAACATATGCGCACAGTTTGTAAACAGATCAAAGCAAATGCAAACCCATTGGGAACGCTTACCAGTGCTGTCAAATCATCGTTTATGAAATGATTTGCTTACCACACTTATTCTGCTTAAGTTACGCATTTTTCTTTTCAAGAGAGTATTTCTCTGGATAGTAAGCCAGGCCAATCGGGCGTACTGTGAACTTTTTAATGCATGGTAGAATATGAATATTATTTCATTGCCAATAGTGTGTTTTTAGGGCACCCCTTAGATTGGTAGAATGATTACACGATCGTTCCTTTTAACCAAGGATGCATAAAAAAACAAAAGTTGGTCAGATGCAAAGCAAAGAAAGTGCACAACTGCTCAGTTGAAACAGGTGGGTTAACAATAATTGTTTATGAGACAAATATATGTTTATGAGACAAATATATTAAACAGGTTTGACAGTGTACAAAATTCAAACGTCCAATAACAATGATGACGTGCAATGGGACTTTTGAGTTTGAAGGAATGGAGTCTCCGCACTCATACATTTTGATACGAGTTAAGGTCAGTGTCCTTAATGATTGTACAACACAGAACCCCAGATCTACAACAGACATAGGGCAACCAAAAGAAAACAAACCAAATTGGCTTATGCAGTGCCACTGATACAGGAATTCTATCAACTTTAAAGGAAAGGACATGTTTATACCCAGCCCCTCTACCTAATAAAAACCTTCATAGCCAACAATGGATACTGTCCAAACAGGGCAACATCCATCAATCCAGGCTTTTTGTAACATATGAAAAATGAAGACTGAGAGGTAGACCGGGATCAATCTTAAAGCCAATAAAATATTTCTGCATCTAGGTTAAAAAAAAAAAAAAAAAAAAAAAAACGGTTGGATTTCAACAATCCCAGGCCCCTTTTTTTGACCTTTCACCAATCCATGGATTAATGTAGGCTACTGTATAAAGGAGGGAGCTATTTGCTCGACATCGCCATCATCATACGATGTCCATGCAGAGGGTGTTGTTTCTATTACCAGAACAGCAATAACAAACAACAAAAACCAAACACATCTCCTTTCAAAAGACAAATGATAGAGGGCGCTATAATGAAAAGGCTCCTTGTGATGACGCGCCTACATCTTTAAAGGGACTGAGATGTCTCAATCGAAGCAGGGCCCAATTTCATAAAGAAATCTGCTTGGCTAATTTCTTTACTTAGCAAGAAATGAGCGGGGTACCAGTGGCAACAATGTAAACTTGATGGAATGTTGGCTGGTAATCTGTTTCTGCTAAGCAAGGTTTTTCTGTGCTTAGCAAGTTTTTGAGCTGACAGGCTTTATGAAATCGGGCCAAGATCTGTGGCTATACATGGAATTATGAACTCTCACCCAGATACTGCACCAACGCACTCTCCTCAGAAATGATACGGAGTGAGGGCGCATTCTTGCAGTAAATGGGTGAGAGTTTATAAATCCATGTACAGCCACAGGTCTGCTTTGATCTTGACGACACAGCCCCTCTAACTTGGAATCTTTAACTGTAAATCTTCATACAGAAATATTTCTCTGGAGGATCGATAATGGCATAGGCCCTTACCATTCTACTTTTAAATGAACTTCAAGGCGGGAATTAATAAAAATAATTGTAATCTTACCTGTAAATGTTTTTACTGAATCCAGCGGAGGAGTGTTCCAAAGATTAAAAGCAAGAAAGAAAATTTGGGCGAAGACAAAACAGACGCTCAGGTACACTGGAATAGCAATTGCCCAATACCTGAAGAAAATGAAAGGAAAACAACTACTCTAACAGATTTCACCTTCTGTGTTCAAATTTACAGAGTATGAATTCGTTTATAGTAAAGAATACCAACATTGTGAAGAGTATTGCACAAAAGGAACTGGCATCTATGACACATTGGGGTAGTACAGAGTGAATGTAAAACCAAGTCTGGCATGATGTAAGGAAACAACCGTTACTTCATGTAGAGACAAACCAGAGATGAAATTAGTTTGTTTTGAACTTACTCTGGACTTACCTTCTTCGGAACATAATTTCTTGCAAGTATAGATAACTAATTGAGTAATTTATGGTTTCTACCTGCCAGCAACATCATGGGCAGGGGGGGGGGGGTAGGGGTCAAGGGCCCCACTCAGAACTTTTGCCTTCCCCCCTCCCTCCCCCCAAATAATGCCCTTGCCCCATGCTTTCCCCCACACCCAAATACGTACTGCTACCTGCCCAGAGCCCTGTTACTGTAGGACAACAGGCTCCACACTAGAGTACTGCTTTAAAACAGAAACTGACCTCCAACCAGAGAGGGCTTCCTACATTGCACCTGCTAGGCGCTTCTACAAAAGGTGGGACTAGTGTATACTTACTTCTGAGGCCAGTATGTGAGTCCAATGCTGTGAAGCCATGACTCGGGAACAAATACCCAAATAACGTACAAAACTGGAAAAGGTAAAAAAAAGAAAGCCGAAAAGTAAAAATGCGTAATATTCGTCTGCTGGAATGCTGGGTAAGCACTTGTTTCAAGATATGTAGGTTACAGTCATGCAGTGATAATAACCAAATTTTAATTAACTACAGACTTTGGCCCAATCTCCTCAGATTCTCCTGATGCAACTCCACACCAAATTGTCTTGACTTAAATTAGACTTGAAAAGATTGGAATGCCTGACCCTGTTCTTTGGGCCTACTGACTCACTGGACCTAGCCCTTCTGAATCGTTGAAGGATTTTGGACTGTAAGGGTTTTGTGCCAACAATATGCTATTGCTAGACTCAAGAAGTGGAGGGAGTCCAGCGTATTGTCACTTTAGGGAAACATAAAATGCATGTAAAATGTGAGACTGAAAGACACAAAATTTGATGTTTTCCAGGTCAGCTTTGATTTTTTTTTCTACATGATGGAGAGCCTGGTAGAACTTCTGTGTTTGGCGAAAGAAAACAAAAAAGGAAAAAAAAACGATGGTAAAGTGTCAGGTACAGCAAGACTTTGTAAGTGTTTTTTAGCTTAAAAACCCCCAGAAAAAACCAAGGTCATCGGCTGATCTGCTGTATGGCTACAAGCGAAAAACTTAGCATTAATAAATTAAGTTTATAACATGTACTTATTTTATTTCTAGGGTTATCAATATTGAAGTAGTCAAAATATCAAAAGACATAAAAATAAAGCTACAATACAAAAACAATGAAAATATACAAAGGAAGAGGTAAGTGAACCAGCTGGAGCCCGATGGAGTGCCCAAAAAAGAAACAGAGTTTCTGTCTACGCAGGCAGGGTCTCCTCTCTAGCTAGCTGGTTCTATGGTTCTATGAAGAACAACAGTCTTTAGAAGTAAAAGTTCATGAATAAGTAAAATGAAATAAACAAAGAACAAACGGAAATTAATAAACATTACATTTTTATCCTGACAAAGATGCCGATTCCAACAGCCCCCCCCTTTTGGGGGCCTTTTATTTTTTAGATTTCAGCTGTTCCAAAATAACCAAAAAGTCAGTAAATTTTTTTATAAAAAGATTATTTTGGGGGTCATTATTACCGAGTGAAAAAGTGTGTTGGATACAGCATATTCTTATACAACAATTAACATGTATAAACTATAATACCCCTATCAAAGTATAGACTCTATAAAAAATACAAAGCACGTCGGAAAAAACTGTGGACATCAATAAACGGAGATGAGAGATGTGATTTGTCAGTTGGAAAAATTGGTCGCCCCCGCCATGAATCATGACCACGCCCTCCACCGTTTTGGGATACTCTCCATCTTTAGGAAATCGACCATCGATGGGTAGGTAGGATGGGAGGGAGAAGATTTTGTGACACTATGAACCCAATAAACAAAGGCAAAGGAATATTTACCAAATACAAAAATCGAGCAGAGGTAAAGAACAAAACCATAAATTGCTCTTTCTGGCGTCGGTGCAGGGTTAATGTTAGACATTTCCCCCATCCCATCCACCAAACCCTGAGGTGACAAAGCAAAGTCAATGCGCACTTCAGACCGTTGCGGCAATGGTTCGCTTTCTACGTCACGTCACTCGACAAAAAAAAACATGGGTAACCAGACTACTTTGGGTTTGCACAACGGCTGTTTTACGCACCTAGTAGAATTAAACAAAAATAAATAAATTCATCAGTAGCAACACTGGTCGTATCTATCAGGTGAAAAGAATTGTAAATAGATATCAAGTAATATTTTTATAAATTTATAACATTATATTTGTAACAAAAATAGTTTTTATTCAAAACAAAATGGGGTGCAATGCCTTGTTTCCAAAATACATTACATAAAATAGAAAATATTTCAAATACGCGGGAGGCACAGTCTGGTACCCTAAGTCACCAACCGAAGGTCTAGAGTTGTTGGGAAACTATTCAATACATAGTACCGTCGACCTCCCAAGTACTATGGAGAAAATGAAAGGTACTTTGACGATTGATTAATTACTACGTTTTCCAGTTGTTTTATTTCTTGTTGGTAGCAGCAGAATAATCCTCGGGGCCAGAGGGCAGTCTACCCCACCCTATATGACGGCTTTGCATTTTGTTTTATGCTAGAGTACTACTAGTACTATTAACTAAATTAAAATAATGAAGGATCTTTATTTATCATTTTCTGCTGTAGCTAGCCTTGTGAAGTTGTGTATTTACTGTATGTATGTTGACAGCCGTTGTTTGTTTCTATTGACTGTGGACGTTAGACTTATGGCATTTGTTCCGTTTAACCACATGACACTGAGTCAAACTTCAAAGAGACAGAAAAAGTAGTCACGCCCGTACAGAGAGGCGTATATACGGCTCTGCGCCAGTGTAGTTGTTATTGCACCCTCTTGTCATGCTTCTTTGCTTGTGTGTTGCCTTTATTTTTGTTTACATCGCCATTTTCCTGTAGTAGTCGCGTTTATCCCTTTCGTCAATAAAAGTACCTTTGAGTAATCTATAATTGTTATGCTGTGAACTGCCTTGTGTTGTTGCGTTCTTCTCCTTATATTGACCACAGTGGGCTGCAAATAAGCCAAGAAGAGTCTCGCGAGATGAGATGAGACATGATCTGACGTCATGATGACCCGAGGCATGTAGACAAAACCTGGAATTAGATAGAAAATTAAAAACTATCAAAGAGATACAAGATACATAATCTGGTATAAAATATCTAAAATAGATATTTGTGTCGTGATAATTGTAACTATCCATCCTACGGATGGTCAACGTCGCAGACAGGATCGACACTAACATGGCTCACCCTAGATTCTGCTTTGTCTTGCTCAAGTCAAGGAATCAAGTATCGCAACCATGATGATGTGGAACCCCACTCTGACAATACTGGAATTTGAGTTCAGTACGCTAGAATGTTTGATCAAGACACTCCATGTTTATTTTACTTTAAAGAGAAAAACTAATAAGAGTAAAACTATCCCAGCTGAATGGATCTTTTTAATATTTTTTGTCTTTCAGGAAAAAAAAGATTCCCCAGCCGTGGGAGTGAGGAAAGCTCTTCATCAAAAGAAACGTTAATCACTAAGAAGTTGAAATCATTGGACAGTAAAGAGGAGAACTTACCCAAACGCAAACCTCTTAAGATCTGCAGAGTTAAGGAGAGGGCTAGAATTGGAGTGGTTGCAGCTACTCTGGAGGAGTTACGAACTAAGATTCGAACTCAGTTTCCCTCAATCACGGATGACTTCAAGATTGTATTGGAAGAGGACTGCACAAGAATTGAAGATGAGGATTATTTTAAAACTTTAGCGGATAACACTGTGCTCATGGTTGTGAGTAAAAGTGAACACTGGACAGGAGGTACTTATAAACTTTGCTGCTGTAATTTGTTTCTGGTTTAGAGCTTTATATATGACTGAGTCTCACAATATGAGCCTATAGTCAAAGTGAAAATGGGTTCTACGTAGCCTTTCAAAGTAGAGCTCTTTCAAATAGCCCCAGCCCTAAAAATGAACTTCAGAAATGCACTGGACTCTACAGAATATAGTGCTCATAAAAACTACAAATGTGAACAGATACCTTCTCTCTCTTTCAATTTGTGTTAAGTTTTATAGACCTTACGCATTGACGTCATCCGGCCGCCATTTTAGAGGTAAACTGATGATGAAACACAGTTTTGTAAGCGCGGCGCACAGGATTGACCAATGAACAACCTTCTTTTGACCTCTATGTGAGGGCGCCCTACTCAAATTACATCATCCACTCAAGGTCTATTGTAGACTTCACCTTGAGGTGGCTCTGTGTTGGGTGATTTTTCCAAAACAAAAAGAGAGTCAAACATTGGACAACTCAGAATCATTTAAACACAAGAAAAACCCACCATGGTCTTTGGGCGTAGAACACATTGATCTGTGTCAAGTTGGAGCACTTGTCATTCTTTATAAATGTTGGTTCAGGTTCAGGTTGTGTATTAATTTTTTCAATTTTCCAGCATCAAGTTCATTGGAAAAAGAGTTCAGCACGGGTTTTGTTGAAGTTGATGGTGAAATGAGCCAGGAAGAAACATCTCTGACACTGGCACAAGTTGCAGGAAGAATCGCTGAAAATCCTGCACTTCTGGCATTTTTACCTAAGGTTGATTTAGAGGT
>CM021543.1:12638285-12654529 GCA_010994315.2 Pisaster ochraceus | reverse complement strand
TAAACAAAAACCCCAACTATCAAATTAGACTGGTCCCCTACCTGCTCCTTCATTTGCTTCTCAGTGTGTTTCTGTAATGTCTTAGTCATGAGAGTCTGGATCATATGTCGCCTCCATATGGCCCAGGTCCTCTGCATTGACCAGTAGATATCCTGTGTAATAACAAAAAGGAAGTGTAAAGTGCTCATCAGAATTTTAGCTTAGTTGGTAATTTTAAAATGTCGGTATTTACACTTTATACAGTATATACGTGAAATAACAAACCTGGAAAAGTTTAAGCTCAATCGTGAAAATTGTGGAAAACACCCTGATGTTTTCACTGTTTTCAAACAACAGGTTTTGGACTTGCAAAAGCAAAACTAATTGTTTCACTCATTTCTCAAAAACTTTCGCAAATTCCAGCAAAAATATTCCAAGGTAAGTTTTCCACCATGACAATCTTTGCACCATATAGGTTATGTGCAAATCTTTGAACACTTATATTTTCAATCTTACCAATGTTGTGCTCACCCTTAAAGCCAAAAATAAGATGATTATGGTACCGATTATACGGAGAAATATTTCCATCCAAGAAAGCTATGAACTAATTGAAGCATCTTGAGAAATACGCTTTAATGTTACAATGACATAGTTCCTTGAAAAAAAGAGAACTTTCTGGGTTTTGCAGATACTCACAAGTTGTCTGGCCATCTCCTCCATCTTGGACCCATCCTTCCAGATCTGGGCGTACTTCTTGGCAAGTCGGTTGTCGTGTTTCTTCCGGAGCCTGTTCACCCTGGCCTCGGTGAGCCACAATCCCAGAACAGTCTTACTGTATGGAGAAAAACAAAGGAGAACTCATTGCAAAAGTCTCAGTAACCCAAACAGCTAAGATCACACTTTGAGGCCTTTGAATAACGGCAGATACTGAATTCAGGACAAACCCAGAGACATCATACGCCTGCTTCAATCTCCAGAGACATTTTACACTTCTTATCACGGATCCCTGTCCTTACCTTAGCCATGAATTGTAGTGTTCATCTGCCACCTCTCCCATGTCCTCTTCATATTGTCTCTCAAGCACTTTCTCTCTCACCCTCATCCGCCACATGGCCCACCCCCGTTTCAACAATGCACCATCCCGGTGCTTAACAGCACGCCTCAAAGCAGCCTCTTTCCTCCAGTGGGTAAATGCCTCGTTCAGGATAGCCTGGTCCCGACACAAGAGAGTGCCCTCTAGGAGTTGTTTCAGGTGCTTTGTACGCTGTAAGTGTTCCTTCCAGACGCGGGTTGCCATCTGCAGTTTCAGTGCTGCTGACTTTTTCTCCATAGTTTCTTTGAGCTTTCGCAGAGCGAACCTCTGTCTGACAACAATGGACCACTCCTTCAGAACTCTGAAAAGGATTCAAGTACAAAAAAACCCATATTGGTTTTAAGCGGCAAGAATTTGGGATAAAGATGAAGCAAGGAGCTAATCAGAGCAAAGAAACTACTTTTATGTCCCCCCTAGTCTGAGTGATGCCAAACTGAACCTGGAGTCAGCGTGAATATATTGATGAAACGGCTCTTAGACCAAGTCTTGCTTAGTGCCTGTCATAGTTTGACCCTGTATGCTAAGGGAACGCCTCAAAAGTCGGCACATTCTACGCGCTAAAAAATATTCCCATGGACACACACGTGCAATCCAATGGATAGCCACAGCGTTCTGCTGTTGTAACTATAGCCACTACACTTCAAAAGTACTAGCTTCAACCACAGCTAGCCGTAGCCTTACATTTCTTTACATCAACTTACTTGGTCTGCAAGACATGGTCAGCATGATTAACTGCCTTGACTTTCTTGACAGTCTCTGATCTCCACTGACTAAAAGCAGCTTGGAGAGAATGCAGGCAAAGCTGGGCCTGGACTGAAAGATGGGAAGCCTTCTGGGATTTCCTGGCTGTGAAAAGAAGAAGAAATATGCGA
This sequence comes from Pisaster ochraceus, assembly GCA_010994315.2. NCBI lineage: Eukaryota > Metazoa > Echinodermata > Asteroidea > Forcipulatida > Asteriidae > Pisaster > Pisaster ochraceus. The sequence continues at coordinate 12,652,585 of CM021543.1, read as the reverse complement.
AAGATTTGACTAAGGCTAAAGTGATGAACCGCAAGGAGGCGAATCCCCACCCCCTACCCCCCCGAAAAAAGAAAGAAAGTAAACAGAAAATGTCTAGCTATGCCACTTTTGATAACATTTGAAGTTCAAAACAGGCCTGCCTAAAATTCAAACAAGACCAGACCCCTAACTTTTCCATCTTAAAAGGGAGGCAATAAGGTTTACCTTTGCTCCAGTCCATCAGTTTCCTGAAGGCAACCATTTTCATCTGGTTCTTTTTAGCTTCAGTCATCTCTGTCGCTCGTCTGTTGTTATTAAATGACTTCTGCCACTGCATCCAGGCCTACGGTGAAAAGTGTCGAAACAGTTATAACAATGACACAACTTATTGTCTTCACTTCATAAGCAACTGAAACTGATCTCACTATTTTTATTTGCTCAATTTCTCAAGAATTATGAAATTTATTTTTAATAAACCTCCGCCCCTTTTTCCTGGAAGCTTGACATCATACTATAAATAGACTGTGCAAGTCTCACGCATATTTGAACATTGAGACTTGTGTAAGTACACAAGTTTGTTTCCTTCATGAATTAAAGCGATGAACGTTGGACCAAAGTGGTCCCAAAAATATTGGAATACGGGCGACACTTGCACGTTCTAAACATGTCCATGACGAAGTACCTGGGATTGTACAACACTGCTATGTCTTTTCACTGCATTTGCTTCCATTGTTACATGATGCCACGACTGCACCACATGATGTAGTGTCTCTGCTGCCCTCTGTTGGCTGAGTCCAGTCAGTCTACGCTCTAGCTCCCTGGTGTGGAGGAAGTCTTTCTGCCATCTTGTGAACATCAAGGAAGCCTATGCAGAAAGAGGGGCGGAGGTTTCCATTCGGATGTTCTTTTAAGTAATTTTGATGCCCATTTTTTCATGATATCAAATCTGACCCGGGCCCAATTTTGTTGAGTTGCTTTAGCAGCAAATGTTGCTTAATGTTAAGGTAAGCACTTATAAGCAGGAAACCAGTCACAAACATACACACAACACAGTGTTTTGGCTGGTACATGCGAGACCTGGGCCCAGTATTATAGAGCTGCCTAAGCATAAAAAGTACCTAAGCACAAAATAATTATGCTTACCGGAATAAGGTTACCAGCCAAAATACCACGTCACATGTACAAATTATGACCGGTACCCTGCTCCATTCTACTTAGCAGAAAATTGTTAAGCAATATTTTTTGCCGAAGCACCTCTATGGAATTGGTCCAAGACTTGCAGTCTTAAGCAACATACCATTTTCCTACGTTTCTCTTCCTGATATCGTTTCAGTTTGTCTCTGCGTTCCTTCTGAGTGGCAGAGTGTTTATGCCAACCATCAATACACCTGCAGAGAACAATATATCTTATGTCACAGTTTCCAAGGTTGACAGAATCCTATTGGCTAACGTTAGCCATTGTGTAAAGACCATGCTTTACCACATAATATTATTATTTTATATTTCTGGTAATAAAACCAAGGATGCCTCATTAGTGAATTTAATGTAGCTTGCAAGCCTGAGGAAACCTGTAACTGAGGGTGCTTGCTATGCGAACCAGAAACACCAGGGTCAACCCCTACTCCTCCCTAATAAGCGTTCTGGTTTCTTTTACATGCACTACCAATCCTAGTACACGGGACCTACGGAGGACCATTCGAAGGACAAAGCAAATTATGGTAAAGTGTCTTTCGCAAGGACACAAGTGCCACAACTGGGACTCGAACCAACACTCTGCTGGTCAGTCTTAAGTCAAACAGTGTTGGTTTGGCTTAAAGACACTCACCTTCCGAGTATCACTGTGTTCCGATGTGCTGTTGCCTTCCTCAGCTGTTGCCATGCCGACATCCAATTATCCAATGCCTGCCTCTGTCTCAGCCTCTCCTGTTGGGCAAGGTAGGAGGCCACTGATTGATCCAAATGTCTTGATCTTTGTGTTTGTTTCCTCCAATGCTGGGCAATTTTTAGTAACCTAGATCTTGATGATCTCTGTTTGACAAAGCTAGATTTCCAGTCTCGGAAAGTCTGAAAATCGTACAAGGAAAAAAAAAAAGAAAGAAAGTTGTCAATGATCACTGAAAAAATAGTTGCTACAAGAAACAGCTTTGTTTAAACTCTGGAAAGAAGATGAGTAAGGGAGCAATGTGATATCCAACAAGCAGTCATCTAAACAACCTCATCTAATCTCAAAAAGTTTACTCTAAATTCAACCCTGAGTTGCTTAATTTTGCATTCCTTCCTCAAAACCGAAAATGACCCCCGCCCCCAAGCAGAAAAGGAGACAATGCCCCCCTCCAACCCCAAAAGCAAGAGTAAGAAGCAAAAACCAAGTTAAAATTATGTAAGAGAAGAAAAATGTCGCCCTCTCCCTTACTCCTTTCAGCAAGCTCCTCTGTCTGAACTTGTCACTGCGGCACTGCTGCACTGATTTCCTCCAACCCTTAAACGCCTCCTTCACACGTTTCTGCTTCAGTGAAACCTGCATCCGTTGAGCGAGCTGATTCGCCTGATATGCCTGGTACCACGCCCGCAAGGTGACCACCTGGATACGAGCATCATTCTTACTTTTGGTGATGGATTCGGCAAGATGGAGGTCGTGCTGATGGATGGTATGCTGGCGCCATGCTCGCATGCACCTGGGTTTAGAGATACAATGCCGTTGAACAAGGAATATGTTCAGAAAACACAAAGAGCTTCTTTAACCAACTTAATAGGATTATACATTTTCTCACATATCCCTCCTCAACAGATGTTGTTGCCAAGCTATGGTAGTTATTTGATGGTTTATCAGATATTCAATGATTTGTTATATATTATACAGGATTGGTAGAGCTGTCAAAATAGTCGCAGACAGTGTTTATATTTTGTGTGATAAATGAAATAACAAACCTGTGAAATTTAGGCTGAATTCGTTGTGCGAGTCAGAATATTTTTAAGAAAATCATGAAAAACCATGCACACCTTTCAGCATGTAAACACATTGTCCTTAATTTGGGTTGTGACAACCGAATTCAGCTGTTGCATTCTTGTTAGGTTTTCAGATACAGTTTTCTCGAATGACTTCATTTCAAAGGGAAAAACTCTACAGACAACTAGTTCTAGTATGAACTTCCTAATCAGTAAGCTTTCAGACTAAAATTAAACAATGATGTTTGCTATCCTCACTAATCCTGCATAATACCTTTATAATAACTTTGTTCGATGATATCAGTGACAAAGACAGTAAGATGAGGGTTGATTTATTACCTGGCTCCCAAATTACGATGGAAGATCTGTTTCATCTGTTGTGAGGCTCTTGTCCGTCTCCTCCAGTCTTCCCAAGTCTCACGTATCGACCTCTCCTCTCTCTCCCGCACCATCCTCTCTACTTCAGCCTGTCGGTGTTGTTTGGTAGTGATGTACTCTCTCCACTTGGTCACGATTTCAAGAAGGCGGGAGGCCACTGCCTGCCGGTGGAACTCCCTCGCTGTGTGGAGTTTGAGCTGCTGTGACTGCCAGTGATGCAAGACCTTTGGATGTGGGAGAAGGAAAGACTGACTATCACATGAGAAGGCTCAGAGATGGCTCCTCAAGCTATACCAGAAACCCAGTCGACAAAGCACCAGAAGAACTGAGGATTTGATTTGTTAATTTTGTAGGCTACAACTTAATGTAAGCTGTAAACAATGCAATGGCAGTTATTTCATTTGAACCACTTTTCAATGCCCACTTTTCTGGAAATCAATCAAAACCCAAATTACCAAATCACACTCTTTCCGGCCCACAACCTTTTGACCCAAGTTCATAACCCCATTAGGTCCATAGTCCCAATAATCCACTGACAATCTTCAAACGTTGAAACGAACCGTTTAATATAAATTATATCCCACCCTTGCTATCCTCACTGTTGCTATGGATCTACCAATCAGAATTGAGCATCAAGTTTGCTTGAAGATAAATATTTATCTACTCTGAAACTTTGTTTTTCAAATTCCGTCCCATGCAGCTCTTGTCCTCATTCGAATTGAAAAAAAAGAAGAAAGTAAAATGGCTTACCAGGTGTTTGACTCTACGGATCCTGAATGCATGCAGCTTCTGCACTCTTTCTGCTTTCTCTGTACTCCATGACGCCCAAGTCATCAAACACCTGTAAATATCAAAGAAGTATCATAAAAATAAAAAAACCATAATATACACAATATTAAGAATATAAAGTATTTACAATAAGCCATCGATCTAGTTCACTGAGGTGCAAAAATGATAATAATAAACAAAAAATAAATAAATAAACAAATCAGATGGGATAACAAGTTTCTGTACAGCTTAGTTTTCTTTTCTTTTCTTTTATTGTCTCTGACCCGTGTAACATTGTTTTGTCCTTTTGTTGGGTAATTTTCTCGTGTCCTTCCCCAGGTTGACTTCTCACACTTGCATGCTCCCTTCATATACTCATTCTGCTGTTGTCCATGCTCATCTAGAGTTGCCCTTCTGTCATCATCTTCTTTGTAGTTTGCTATTCTGTATGTTTCTTGGCATAGGCCTGTGTTTCTTGCTTTGTTGTGTCTGTTGTGGTTTTCGTGTTCTTTGATTTGTATGTGTATTGTTGTGGTCAAATAAATAATAACAATAATAAATAAAAAAGCAGAAAGGAAAACATGTCTGATGTTCGGTCTAACCTTTTAGCAACTACACGGTTACGGAACGCCTTGACCTCCAAGATCTGCCAGGTGCGCTTCTGCCAAATGGACAAGCAAACTCGCAGACTTCGCTTCCCAATTTGTTGACGCAAGTCCTTGGTACGACCTGCCAGGTTCTCTGTCTGCTTGACGTGGCCTTTCCAGTTGTGGACGATGCACAGAACTGCCTTGTGTTTCTTGTACTGTTTTATTAAAGAGTCAAGAAGCCATCATGTCTGGCATGTATTGTACACAAGAAAACAGCTTGAACGAACATTATGTTTGTCTATGAAATCAAATCTCCTTTTTAAATCCTTTTTATACAAAGGTTTTGAAAATACCCATATGAATTTGTTATGAATACAATTTCAATTATTATATAATACAAATAATGGTTAACACTTTTTTTTAGGAAACATCTTTTGTGTATTAAGTAAAATAATGTTTGCTACATGAAAAGCTGTGCACATATTTTGCCTACAGGGACTATGTGTTATTTTTAGACCATCTTAATGTTGAGATTGCGTTTTATCTACGACTGGTTGGTGCATTTCAATCGCATGTATAAAACGCAACATACAACTTGCCAAACTTCGGGGGCGGTTTCAGGCGGTTAGAGGAGTGACAGGCAGGGCAGTTTGGAGTGGTTTGAGAACTAAAGGGTTACTAGAAAAACAACTGACTGAGTGAAAGTGTTTTTTTAAGCTATACCTTAGTCCTCCAGATGTTATAGGCTTGGCTTAGTCTCTTGGTCTTAGAAACCTCCTTAGCTTTGGCTTTGTTCTTCTCTCTTTGCTTGCTCTTTCGATGGTACTGCACCCAAGCTTGAAGATGCTCTATCCTGGTCTTAGACTCCTGGTCAAAAAAATCATCACTATTAAATTTTGCTAAAGAAATTACAGATGTCTGAAGCCCAGCAAATCCCTGTGTTTCTAGTGTGTGTGAAATCATGCATTGTTTAAGATCCTAGGTCTGATTTGTGGCCAAATTGACCCGAAAATTTAGATTTAAAATATTCTCGTGACTCTGGTGAACGATTGAGACTAAACATTCACAAGTTTGTTATTTGCATGTATATAATGAGTCGCATAAAGTGGATACTAGTCTTTGACAATGACCAATGTTACCTGTGTGCTTCAACAGACAGATCTTTGTATCCTGGGTCGAGACTACCAGAGCCGTATATTAGGAGAGTTGCCACAACTTGCGATAAGAAGCCATTTTGTGTCCCCCCCCCCAAAAAAAATGATGGGCGATTACAGGGTGCCAGACTAGTCTTCCCAGTGGGTTGTGCTGCATTTGGACTAAAAATGGCGTCCAGCAACCACGTGACCGAAGAAAACTGGTCCCTCTAGTCGCAACTCTCCCAATACACAGCTCTGGAGACTACCGGCCCATGACTTTGTTCTTACCCAATGGTTCCTGGCTGCAGTCTCTACATAACATCTTCTCTGCCAAGTAAACAGAACTCGTCGGAGTCTCATCTGATGGAACATATCATGGGCCTGATCAGCCAGCTCCCGTAGACTGTGACGGTAGCGGGAGTAGTCGAGCCATTGGTTGAAGGCTATGCTTGCTGGCCACAGGCGCCAGTGGAGGATGATGGACCTCAGGTAGGTCTGCTCCGAGAATGAATTAATGTTAGTGGTTCAGAAAGTAGAAACTTATCAACTAAAAAAATTGTATTAGCTGTTGCAAACTGCTTACCAACCAACAAGAATTATGGTATAAATGCAAAAAAGAAGAGATTTGTTTACATATCATAAGAGTGTGATAAAGCTACTCACCCTCTGATCAATGAGTGGAGCAAAAAGAGCTGCACCTTCTGAGAAGACACTAGGAGCATAGTCAGACGCTGTTGCTGACTGGCATAAGTCATGCTCTAACAATTCACTGCTTTGAATGCTCTCCGGTAAGCTGCTACAATCTGAGAGAGATGATCGACGACTCTCTGAGTTATCCTCCATTGGGGAAAGTCTCTCTATGAGAGACTGGACCATCTGGAATTGGGGACTTGGCGAGGATTCAGACTTGGACATCGGGCTGAAGGAGGGTCTTGGTGACATAGTTCTTGGTGTTAGTGAGAGCGGCGATGAAGTGCCTTGTGAAGCTGTTTGGGTGAGGGGGTGGATGAAGGATTTGGGTTGCATCATGTTTAGTGGGATGGGTATCCGACGAACGCGAGTAGGAGTTTGATATCCTGAGACTTCAGGGCTCAGTGGAGGAAGGGAGTCGTACTGACTGTGCCGTCTTGACGAGGATTTCTGCTTCTCTGTTGACTGGTACTCCTGGCTTTCATCCATGGATGTCAGCATTGGATTCTCAGTCTGGGACTTCCTGTGGATGTTCCTGAGGTGGTTGAGAACTGTCTGAGACGACAGCAGACCCTGATCTACGCTGGATCTACGTGTTGGACCCAACACACCAAGAGGTCGCTTTACCGAGGAAAAAATTGTGGGTCTCTGTTCAGCTTGGGTCTTCATGAGCAACGTTTGGTCCAAACTGGCACGCCGTTTTGGAAAGGAAAGCCGCTTGCTGGTCACAGGCGAATGAGATCCAAGGTTAATCTGTGGCGAAGCCTCCATTCTACTAAAGGCCTGCGGGAGTTGCAGTTTCCTGTTTTGCTGAGATGGCCCCTTTAATCTTGAACTTCTCAGCTGTAGAGGTAGCTCATCTGGATATATGTCTTCATCAGAAAACTCTGCAAGACCATGCCGTCCAGCAGAAACATCTTGAAGCTCACTGAACTTGTCGACATGAAGCGGTGCTTCTTGGATGCTTGATCCAAGGTACTTGTCTGAGTGGATGCTACTCCGATCCCCATCTTGGAGACATCTTGCCGGCAACTCCAGAAACTCCTTCTCACTGCTCTGACCCCCTTGCCTGATGAGGAGCTCGTTCCCGCAGAAGCCGCTGTCAGACGTGGACAAGTGTGCCGGGAGCCCCTGAGATCCTCCACTGCTACTACTCTGAGATACAGACAGGTTGAGATTGACAGCTGAAGGGGACAACTTGGGACTGCCGATGTCATTCGGGAATCCAACCCCCATGACCTCGTAAGCTTGGTTGAACCTCTGTGTGAGTTGTAGGTAGGATGATCTTGTATCAGTGTGCCAAGCCTGGAAGACCTGGTGAAGCAGATGAACCTGTCGCTCTTCAAGAAAATTCCTGAGGGAGAAAGAAAAAATAAATGCCAACAAACTTCCAAAGTTTTTACTCCTTGAATAGTGATGGTTTAACCCTAGCAGTGTCCAAGGCTGATTGAATCAGTCTGATTGAATCAGTTGGCCGTATGTTTAATGCATTTGCATTCATTATAACAACCTGCAAAACTCTTTTTTGGGTTTTCTTTTCTACGCTAAGCAAATTTCTAAGCTGAAAGCTTCATGAAACTTTGCAATAGTCCCTACTTGAGGAACTTCCCTACCTGAGGATATTGTGGACTAGCAACTGCCTCCTCCAGCTCTCATAAGCTTTCTTTAGTGTTCTGGCTGAGCATGCATCTCTGCACTCTGATACCAGCCTGCTTTCAGTTTCCGTCTGTTGGCGGGAGTTCTCAGCCAAAACTCTAAAATAGTGCATCATCAGAAGAGTTTCTCTAGCCTAGAAAAAAACAAAGAATCTAGTATTTATAATATCAACAAACATATAACAAATTGTGGAAACAAAAAGCAACATGTAGACTATAAAAATATTTAAAAAATTCTAGATGATCATTTTCCATGAAAAGGGCATACCCACATTATTCAAAGTGGACATGAATTGACATTTCTTTGACAAACAATTTTATCAGAAATTCATAATATAGATAGTCAAACATACAATGAGTTTATCACAAAATCTCTACTCTTCATTCATAAGCGTAGTCTTCTCTTTGCAAACATACCCTGTCACCATGCTCCACTTCCCGGTCCAAGGCTCGCCCCTCACTGGTCTCCTTCCAGGACTCAAACACCTCCCTCACCAAAGCGTCTCGCTGGCGCTGCTGGAAACCCTTCAGGTTGGCTCTACGTTGAACGACGTCCCTCCAGCCATAGAATGCCCTCTCCTGCCTGGAGATAAGAAGAGCTTTCCTAACAGAGCGGACTTTCTTCTTGGCCACAGTCTGCTCCCTGGAAGAATGAAAGCCTCATGTTTAAAGACGAATCCCAATTCTCAGTGACACTACACAACTCCTCATCATTTTGTGAAGTGATGTACGGTGCTCCACAGCCAAATTTTTGTGTTTACAGGAAGATCACTGTTGAACTATTTGAATCTCCGATCAATTGTGTGTTCTATTTACCATTGACACTAACATTATGTTGAGTTTAAACGTTTTTTACTGTTTTCCTTATCTTGCTATTTGTCATTTTTCCTTAAACAAAACCATTTCTCAGTAGTTTCAAACTGACTTAAAGGACATTTGATAAATTATTTTATGAGGAATTCTTATTCCCCTGCGTCACTTTTTTTTAGGTAAGCAAATCCTTTCCTACCTCCAGTGGATAAACGCATCATCCACGGTGTTCTCCAAACGTAACTTCTTAAATTTCTCGCATCTTTTCCTTCTGATAACAACACCTCTCCAGGCATCAAAGAAACTGATTGGCCAAACAAAACAAAAACATAAACAAATACATCAGACTTCATCAACAAGTTCTCTACTACATCGTTTGCAGTACCCGCTGGTAATTACAGGATTCGAACCCGCCTTGCCTCACCAAGTATGTTCAGTGGTCACATGGTTAAAAATCTCCAAACGAATGCAGGGGTCATGGATTATTTCCTCGCAAGACTCAGAGAGTACTGGTGTAGGTTTAAATACAAACTATTAATACAAAATAAGTTCTCGTTTCATAAGCTTTACAAAGGAGTAATCACTTGGCCAAACAAAAAATCCTGATTTGAAATTTTGAAAGCCTACCCAGCAAGTTGTTTGAAAGTCTTCCTCTCTAATAACGGAGCGATAGTTTTGGATTCCCTCACGAGGAGCCGCCACGACAGCAAAAGCCTCAACAACCTATTCCTGAGAAGTGTTTGTTGAGCTGACAGCGCCCTCTTGTGGTTACGCACAGCAAGGCGCAACTCATGAGACCACTTCTTCCATGCATCTGAGGTTAACAAAAAGCAGAGATTAATAGTTTGGGCAGCGTCTATGCAATCAAGTCAGTTGAATGAACAAACAAGTTTATTAAAAGACATAGTTCTAGCCTCAAGGACTTGGGAGCCACTAATTATGCAGAGCTGGAATCAGTGTATGCAGAACTAATCTGAATATTGCATAAACAAGTGAAAACAATTCTTTAACCCTATTGCAAATTTAACAAACTGTGACGGTACACCAGCTAAAATATACGTTTCAAATCTTGGTGGTCTAGCATGTCTAGTGGTAAAAATGACAGAGGTCGTGGATTAGAACCTACAGGACTTAGCTTCATACACATCGACGTATGGGTATAAAGATTGAAATAATATGGGAAAAACCCAAATAATATTTAACATTTGTAAAAAAAATATCCTCACCTTGTTGAACATGCATTTCATGGACCGGCTGGTACCTTGCTAACTTCCTCTCCATTCGGCGAAACCGCACCCTTTCCTTCCAGCATCTGACAGCTTTCTTGACACACCCCATGGACCACGCCTTGTGGGCTTCCTGCTTGGCCAGACGCTCTCGTAGTCTGGACGTCCATGTATGAAGAGCGTTCTGCTTGGACACAACATGGCTGCTGTGAATCAGAGCCGTCATACTGTCCCTGAAACGGACAATTCATTCAACTTGTTTATAAATTAATACCGAGAATTTCTACAAGTTTGGTGAAGGGGTTGCCGAAAGTTCAAAGTTGGGCAGCTCGTCTGGTAGTCTCGGGAAAAAAAAAAAAATGTGATCATGTGACACCAATCCTGAAGAGCCTTCACTGGCTTCAAGTAGAATCACAAACAGCACTCTGCTCTAATGATGTCACTTTTGTTCAAAATGTCCGTATGCCAGACAATTATTCTGCATCAGTGCACCAGATCGCAAATCTGCTTACCGTAGATTGCGTTCTCTGATGATACGATTTCTCCAAGCCTTGAAGACCATCTTGAGATACGTGTGCCTCAAAATAAGACCAGCCTTACTCACTGCATCCTTCTGTCTCCTAGCAACCAGCCTCCATCTGTTAAAATGGTATTGCTTAGCAACCTTACGGGCCTGGGAGTCCATGATCTGACGATAGAGTTGCTTTCTCTGCAGTCGGAGCGTCCATAACTCCCAGACATATCTGGAGAAATAATCATTGAGTGAGGAAACATAAGACACAATCCTCAAAGAAGGCTGTGATTTCCAGTGCGCTGATTTCATTATAACACCCCTTGCTATTGTTAAAACTACGACAACCTCGGTGATGCCTGGAGCATTAAATTTTCCCTCAGTTTCGCTTCATCTCAAACTGCTTTTGTAAAATGTTTTGTTCAACTTTCTTGGTATGCATCATCTCTCTCTACTTCTAAGAGTATCTTTGGCAAGTACCTTTGCTCTATACAAAATAATATAATCTCGTACCCTCAGCCTTACCGTAATCGAACAATGTCCAGCCTCTGCTTCACACGTACTACAGTCAATTCGTCCTTCCAGCGGTTGAAGTGTGCCCTCATGAGCCTACAGCGTCTCAACTCCAGGGCCTGGCTATGCTGCTGGAGGCGGTCTGCTTTGGCAAGGCTGGCACCTCGTAACCAGGTGTGCACGACAACCGACAGCAGTTTTTGGCTAAATGTTAACATTAATTGGAAAATCATTAAAACACAGTTATCTGGTTATTTCAACTTTTACAAAGCAGTTTAACCAAACTCTGCAGAAGTTTTGTGAAAATGGCTGCAGAACATATAAAATTGGACTGAAATGGATTGGCCAGTAAAACTGATCTCCACAATGCAAAGCTATAAATCCTATTTATAGTTCACCTACTTACCTGTAGTGTTCTTTAGCTTGTTGGGTCCGTGCGTAGACCATTTTGATCGTACACCAGGCCGTCTTTAGAACCCTCTCCTCATGATGCACTCGGCTCATCTCAATACGATAACCTTTGACCTTGGAGTTACTGGTGAACATCTTCCAGTGTTGAAAGCCGTGGTTTAAAAGGCTTACTCTGAAACATAGTGCAGAATGAGAGAACAACTGTTAAGAAAAAATCCTTTAATACTTATTTATTTTAAAATAAATTTTTAAAATGGTTTTGTTGCAAATGTGGCCATTGATACACTTAAAAAAACCTAAAAAACAAACAAACTCTCCAATTCTCTCTTACTTGAAGTGTAGTTTGGCTATTCCCTCTTTCTGGACCATACTGTAGCGATCTTTCCATGCCCGGAATGTCTTGGAAACTGAATGGTGCCTCGTCAGTTTCTCCACGAGCTGGGAATGCTCAGTTCGAACCTGGTAGAGCTCCTTCCACTGTGGTAGAACAAAAATGTGGTTTGTGGGAAAACAGTAGTTCAGTTGGTCATCTCTGAAGACACGACAAAAGTAATTTTTCAAAAGAATTTGTAGAAAGTACACAAAGCATTTTGGTACCAATTATTTTGAGGGTAGTTTGGGTCTAAAATCTTCAGTACAAATGTGCTTGAAATCAATCTTGTGGTGTGTAGTGGCGGAGCGGAGCAGTCTAGTCATAACCCTAACCATAATTGCTTTGTAAAAAGTTGGGAAGGTAGTGCACTCTGCTCTACCAGCCAGGCTCCTAGTGAATGATACCCATGCCTACATCCTTAAGGACTGTGAATGGGGTAACCCTGTTTCAGCCCCGGGAGTTAGTGGCAATGTGCCCCTGGAGACAGTTGATTTGAGTCGACAGCGCAAATCAGTTAAGTGTAGCCCTCACCTTAAAGTGGCTGTCCGGCTTTGTGATGTTAGGTGACATCTTATAATGGAAGTTTTAGCTTTTTTTATCAGACTCATGAATCCAGCCCAACACATTGCCCACTTTTCCCGCAACAGGTAATACAAATACCCAATGTACTCACGATGCTAAAACGATGTGCCAACGTTTTCTCAACATGCTTCTTTCCAGCGCCCTCTATCTCCAAATTGCTCCTCATCGCAGCCCATCGGAGGCTTCGTAACCCTTTACGGAGCAGGTGTTTCTGCCTGAGCTGGTCTGCTGCCCTCCTGTGAGATGGAGGGGCTTGCTGCCAGGCAAGCAGGCTTCTCCACAATAGGTTCGTTTGGTGGTGATGTACAGCTCTGTAAGGAAAATGAATTTGGGACATCATTGCAGAGATTGGATGAATGTGAAAATTCCTGAAAAAAGTTTGCATGTTTGGGTCGCTCTTATTCCAGACCATAAAAGTCTCTCAGATGTTACAATTCAGGAGGTTAACAGACTCTGTGCATCACCAGAAACACAGAACTACAGGTTTGGACACAACATTTTCAAGAAAATTTGAAGACTCAAGGAGGTTTTGAGAAAATCCAGAAATCAGGGGGAAAAAAAACAACTGAAAAATCACATGCCTGATCGTTGGTATGACTCCAAGGTATCAACTTGTAAAATCATTGCAGCGAAACTTTAAAAGCAAGATTAAATGCCTAAAGCCCGGTTCATACTTCCTGCGAATGCGAGTGCGAAGCGAATTTTGACGTCACAGGGCCGTTTTTGCAGCGAATGTTTCACAGGAGTTGAGCACATTTCAACTGCTGCGAATTATTCGTTGCGAATTTGTGACGTCAATATTCGCTTCGCATTCGCGTTCGCAGGAAGTATGAACCGGGCTTTACTTGCTACGACATTTGCTAGCAAAGTTAACTAAACTATTTGAAAGCATTCAACTTTAACTGACGCAGTAACTGTGCACTTTCTGTGTACTGGGTAGTTTGCATACAACATACAATATTATTACAGGCTGTCATAGTGTATCTATCAGTCAAAACAGCAGTGGATGATATTGAATGGTCACACAGTTGGAGAGTTGACAGTTGCAAAGATGCAAATAAAAACAAAATTTCATCACAAGTTTAAAAACATTATTTGAAAGATGGATGATCGTTTCTAATCTACTGTTTAATCCTGTCATAACACATGTTCCATTTTCAGGGTTTACACATGTCCATAAAGTAAACAAACAATCCACAGGTAGCACAACTCAAGTGTTTACACAGTCATTCTAACAATGCCTCATCACAGGACCGGCTGAATAATGTTTGAATGTTATCATGTATCAATACAGACACAAAGAAAGACATCCATTTACGTTGTAAGAAACATGAATACAAAATGAAGTGGGATGGAACATGCCATAAACAGAGCACCCTTTGCAGACTGTAGTTGCATCTTTTCAGAACTCGAGTACCTGTACTCTACGGCATTGACAGTCTTGCAAGATTCCTACATGGAACAAAATGGTTGTCTTGGTAATTCCTAAGTGCCAGCTGCCCAATTAAAACCCCATTCTGGAGTGAGGCCCTTTAGGGGTTTAGGCACGACGGCAGATTTGAAAACGGGGGTAGCTGAACTCCAACAAAACCAACTCAGTACAAAGAGGTTTACAGGCCCGGCATTTCATCGTTGAGAGGGCAGGGTTGATTTCATTTTGCAAAGGAACTTCCTTTGGAATATCTTCAAGTCTATGGCTGTATGGGAAACTTTTTAAAGGGCAACAGAGGTC
>CM021543.1:12568821-12579245 GCA_010994315.2 Pisaster ochraceus | reverse complement strand
ATACTGAATGTTAAGCGCTTAGAGGCTGGCCTGCAGTAGGCGCTATACAAATCCCAGATATTATTATTATTATTATTATCACACTAGCAGAAGTGGAATACAGAAAAATGTAGTGCTTCTACATCAGAAGGCCAAGTTGGATATGAAATGCTATATTATGGGACTATTGGTTTCCATTTTCCATGAGAGCGTATGTGATAACAAATTTATCTTCAAGCTTAAAATAGCGTGTTATAGAACAGGGTTCAATATGGGCTGTTTAATATAGGTTTATATTACTCTCTTGTTTCTATGGATTTACCAATCCGAATTGAGGATTTTCAAGTTTTGCTTAAAGATAAGACATCATATTGCAGCAGGCTGGCATAGTTTGTCTATTAGTCAAATTCGTAGCATATGATATTAAATGGTTAGACAGTAGGAGGGTTGACTGTACAATGTAGAAGTATTCACCACATCATACCAGAACTAAGTAACTTAGCTAAATGTGCTATGTATTGAATATTGTTTATGATTGCTTCCCAGCTTGTTTTTGCTGCACAAATATTTTTGTTTACATTTTCTACAAGTATTTGACAGTATGGTCAGCTCCAAGAGAAGTCATCAACTTGACATTTTCTTTTCTTTCATTGTCTTCCATTGAAGGAGTAATTCTTCTGCCAGTTCACAGAGGAATCACAAAGGGTGGCAATCCTATAGTCGCAGTGCTTGTCTCGTGGTTTCTCGTCCAGGTATATTGAACCATTCTTGAGAAATTTGTTAAAATCTTAAACGGCCGTTTAAATTGACAGGGTCTTGGTCAGGTGATAAAGGAATGAGCCAAGCTATATTCCACTTTGTGGCAGTAGATAAGTAGAAGTAGTTCTTTGAGAACTAAAGTCTACTTTGTGGCAGTAAAAACATTGTAGGAAAAGTTATTTGAGAACTGTATTCTCCTTTGTGGGAGTAGATAATGTAAGTAGCAGGAAGAACTCTTTGAGAACTAATTTCTACTTGGGGATTACTTAACCAAAACCAAGGCAGTTATTGTGTAAAATTGACATGAACTTTTAAAAAAATTAAATGATTATAACTTCATCTAAAAATTACTTCAAACAGTTACTAATACTTTGTGATAATATTTGTTTGCAAAATAGCTTGTACTTTTGATGGGATCATTGAACACCATCGCTCCCTTGGTCACCATTTTCTTCTTGCTGTCCTACACGGCCACCAACTTGGCTTGTATGGCCATGCATGTCGCATCAGCCCCGAACTTCAGGTAAAGTCATGAAAGTGTTTAAAAAAAAAAAACAGCAAATCTTATACTTTGATTGTTAAAAATGTAGTAATCTCTATAAGCTTTGGGTGTGGTTTGGGTGTGGTTTGGGTGTGGTTTGGGTGTGTTTAGACCATAAACCAGTACTGAAAACAGATCCAAAGCTGGAACCATGGTAAAGAAAAGTTCCTTGGTGTTAACATTTTTTATTCTTGGCCGTCTCGTCCTCCAGGCCGTCCTTCAGATACTTCTCATGGCACACTTCTCTTCTTGGGATCATCTGTTGTCTGGTCATGATGTTCCTCATCAATATACTCTGGGCCTCCATCAGCATCGTCGTCTTCATCCTCCTCTTCATCATCATCTCGTTCCGCATCAGTGAATCGGACTGGGGTTACATCACCCAGGCGCTCATCTTTCATCAGGTGAGTGGAGTTTGTCTTTTTATGTCTGTGCCATTTTTTATCCATTTTTAATTAATCAAGTAATAAAGAAGGACCCCATTTTTATTGCAAACATCCTAAATTTGTTGGTAAAAATGTCCCCTTTTTTTGTCGGCAGGTTCGTAAATACCTACTTCGTCTTGATGCTAGAAAGGATCACGTCAAGTTTTGGCGCCCCCAGATGCTCCTGCTAGTTGCCAATCCTCGCTCCTGCTGCGAACTCATCAGATTTGTCAACGATATGAAGAAGAGCGGATTGTATATTCTGGGGCATGTCAAACGAGGTCAGAAAAGAATTTGATTGATGAACAGTTTGCCACGAGTTGTTTTGTGAAGTTGAATTTATAATTTCGTATTGGTTTTGAAGTTATTAAATGTTTTCTCTTCAGAAGTCAGTATTAGCTCTAATGTTTTATGATATTATTCAGTGCAACTGGATATTGAATACTATTTAAAATAACAAAAGCAATTTTGTTTAACTTACATGTAAGCTATTCGGGAACTGTTTGAAAATTGTTTGGACTTTGTTTGTTGTTTTTTGGTACTATTTTGAAAATTTTTGCAAGCTATTTGAAAACTATTCAGAAACTAGTCGGGACTGTTTGGAAACTATTTAGAAACTGTTCGGAAACTTTTTGAAATCTATTTTGATACTGTTCAGAAACTATTTGTTTTAAATATTCAAATACGTTTTAACACTAATTAGAAACTATTGATTATATTCAGAACCTCTATTTGAGAACTATCTTAACAATAAATCATCCTAACCACTTTCTAAAAGGTGTTTTGGACGAGGGTTACTCTGACCCTGTCCAGCAGGAATACCCAGCATGGATCGTCCTAGTAGAGAAACTCAAAGTGAAAGCGTTTACTGAACTGACTCTCGCTCGGACGATACGGGAAGGAGCCCAACATCTCATGAGGATCTCGGGACTTGGAGGTAAGGAGAAAGCTGGTACTTTGACAGTTGGTTCCCAGCTTGCATCTTATCAGTCGGTGTTTGCTGATCAAACTCTTCCAGCCATATGAAAAAAACATTTTTAAAGAAAGTTTCCTTAGTTTTTTAATATAAGGTTTAACCCTTAGAGACCATAGTTGTCGCAAGTGGCTTGTACGAAAAGATGTCCCGACAATGATTGCAAAAGGCCACGAGATTTGACCTACTTCCACTCAACCTAAAGGTCAGTCAATTGGACTGCCAGAGCATTTCATTCAAATGTTCAAAATACTTATTCGCATGTTGTCTCCATTCATGTTGTCTCCATTAGGAATTTTCCCATTATTTAGCACAATGCAGATCTTTCTGGCGGTTGATGGAAATGCAAACGTATTTCTACAGGAATGTTCTTTTGCGCCTACATCGTGCTGGACCTTTCAGACTCTCCTTTCATCTACATTTCTAAAATAAAACTAGAAAATTTATTTTGAAAAAAAACATTGAACGAAAAAATCAACAGTATTGTGATGATTGCTCAGAAATGAGTTGTCCCAAAGTTGAAAGATTTGTATAAGTTTTGAGATTTAAGGCTTTGGTAAATCCATCGACTGAATCTCTGTTTTGGTTCATGGCTCACAGAAAGACAGAATAGTTTTATGCTTCCTCTAGTTATTAATTTTTTTTTAAAATATTTTTTCTTGTAGGTATGAAGCCTAATACAACAATTCTAGGTTTCTACGACGGCTGCCCATCAAGAGATTCATTCAAAAAATGCAAAGTGACAAATCACCATGGCAACATGTACGGGACAGACGATTCCGGCATTGATGAGGAGAGAGGAGATCTGTTGAATGCCTTCGAGCCAGTCAGACAGTTCAACTGTCCAGACAGGTTGTCCGTCGAGGAATACGTCATGATCATCAGCGACAGCATCCGGTTGGGAAAGAATGTCTGCCTGGCGCGTTACTTCAGTAAGTTTGACCGGGATGCCATCGCTGCCAGCAAGACACCGTCATTCATCAACGTCTGGCCCATCAACTTCTTCAAGCCGGAGACCAGCGGGTACCTGGACACGGCGTGCATCTTCCTGCTGCAGCTCGCCTGCGTCCTTCACATGGTGCGGGTCTGGAAGAAGCACACCTTGCTGCGGGTGTTCCTGTGCAACGGTGCTGATGATGACAGCTTCATCAGCAGGCACAGGCGGGAGAAATTGGAGAAGTTTCTAAACGAGCTGCGCATCAAGGCCACGATCATCACGGTCAGCAACAACATCCAGCAGCTGGCCGTCATGAAGGATGAAATGGGCGCTAGTAGGGACCACGGCCACGCCCAGTTGGTTTACTCACAGGTCTCGGACACCTACATCCAGGAAGTTAACACTATGATCAAGGGTTACTCCGAGAACACCGCGGTGAACTTCTGTTACCTACCTCTCCCTCCAACAGATTCCACTCAGCAAGCTGATTACATCCGACATCTAGATGCTCTGACCTTTGACCTACCCCCGACCGTTCTTGTCCACGGCATACAAGAAGTAACAAGCACAGCTCTCTAGAAGGTATCAGTTCAAAGTGCCAACGGTTAGTGTTTATAATTTATATCAGTTGAATACATGTGCATCTAATGCTTTTACATTTGCAACTATTTTGTACTGTGCCTGTATGTTGTATTTATGATAATTATGTTAATCAATGCATTTATAAAATGATTTTTTTTCCCTAGTATGGTTACTCAGAAGAGGCTTTTTCATCAACATACATTTTTTTTTTTTTCAATGGTTCGAGGCAAAAAAGTGATATTAGTGATAGAACCACAATTTCTTTTGTGTGTGTATAATTGGTACGAGGTCCAATCATTCAAGAAAATTTAGTTTGAAAAAATATATATATATAAATAAAAAAAAAAAAAAAAATTATTTCGTGAATAGTTAAAGAAAATTGGCACGTAGGCTTATAAGCATTACTTGCAAACACCTGCAATTAGTTTCTGGTTGTGCTTTATGTAGAAGAAAAACAAGTGCTTTCCAAGTGTTTCAGGGAAATAAATCCATAGTTACACTACCCAGGTGGGATTCGAACCCATGTCACATGTGGAGCACCAGATGTATACTTCAAGTATTTCTCAACATGTTTAAGACCTCACAACATTGGAATCATGGCTGATGCTTGATAGTCAATTTTAATGCCATTTTATTTTTTTTGAGAACTGCCTGATTTTGGCGAGGGCTTCACTTTTTTTTGTTAACTCACTTTTAGTGCCTTTTATGTCACATGTTATTTAATTTATGATATTGTGAGCATCAATTACTTCAAAAATTTAATATTATTCCATCAAGTTTTGTTTGTTATAAATTGCAAGTACAATTTCTGTCTGAGTATAACTAAAAAGTATTGTTATGTTTCCCTCAGGATGTTTGTTTGTAACTCGATACCAGGAACGTAACTTTTTGAAGAAAGTATTACAAAATAGTTAAATAAAAATACAATTTTGTAGTTAATGGAAAAATAAACTTAAAAATTGCTGCGCGTAATGAGATTTATCAAGTAGTAGAAAATAACCTTGAGTTCCCATTATTAGCATTTTTTCTGCAGGTTTCTTTTTGTAGATTTTGTTATCAGTGGCAGAAGAAAATTAAATCAGAAAGGAGCAAATCGCTGGTGGAGTTGCATAAACTTTGGCGCCAAGTGTGACAAAGTATAACGGCTGGCGCAAATCTGCCATTTTGTTATGAAGAATGTGGGTACCTTTTGTATATGTATCAGTGATAGAGTTATTGTATTAACGATATTATGTTTTAGTCAGTAAAGGCTGCCCATTGCAAAAGAAAGATAATTTACCAAATGTAATAAAACTGTCAAAACAGAGAAAACAATCGCTGCTAAGCACAGACAAATCCTGCTTAGTAGAAATGTGTTGCCAGCCAAAATGCATTAGATTGATGTGGTTGGTACCCTGCTTCTATGTGCGTTACAGCTTTATGAGGATGGTATGGGTCCCGATCTTTCGATGAAAGCATCAATGAAGGCTTAGGAAATGTGGTTCTTCTGAGGGACCAATGATATTTCGTAGACGTTTCGACCAGTGCTTTCTATTAGTATTCAGTGTGTTATTTGAATTCTGAATTTGCTGTAATTTTAACATCTGAAATCTGGCGTAATTGAAATAAAATAAATTAATTAATTTCGTAGATGAAGAGACAGAAGGTTGTTTTATTCATACGGTGATTGTAATCATGGCGGAAGTATGTGAATCTTTGGACGATGAGTGCAGGATTTTAGAGGTAAGCAGAGCCATGAAATTGTGGGCGCCCAATGGTCAATTTCATAGAGCTGCTTAAAGCAGAAAACATTGCTTAACAAGTTTCTGTACAATAATGTTTTGGCTGGTAACTTATTGCCGAGAACCAAAACTCATTTGTGCTTAGCAACTATTTGTCCTTGAGCAGCTTTATGAATTGGGTCCAGGTCCCAGTTCCATGGCACCGCTTTCCACAGAATTCTGCACTTAATGATGGCCCATTAGGAGCCGCGCGCTTGATTGGGCTCCATAAGCGCAGAATTGTGCTATCTAATCAGCACCATAAAATAGTGTTCCCTGGTGTGAACAGTTTTAGACTGGTCCCCTGTCTTTATCCGCAAAAACCGGCACTGGTCTTGCATGCCCCATGCTATCATTGGATAAACTTCAGTGACGTAAGCTTTCAATTTCTGCTTTATGATTGGTCTGTGCTCCCGAAGTGACGTAGTTTGTCAGCTACACATACACCAGCAGTTAACTCTTGCGATCTTTTGCTTCTGCGTATGCATAATGTTTGTATGTGATCAATGTAGTGTGTGTACACGTGTGAATGGATGCGAGGTCAAAGGTACATCTGGCAGGATCCCGTCAGGTGCTCAAGGCTGGTATCTGGCGTTATTCACACGCCTCTGTGACGTCGGATGTTCAGTCTAGAACAGTTTACACTCTTTGACCATTGGTTGAGTCAATGCGAAGCCACATTGCAGACATTTTAGCCCTCCATAAAACTACTGCAAGAAGCAGGAGTCCCTATAGTAGGCCTTTTATACTGAGAGTGGTAACATGGCGGCCCTTGCCTATTACGAGCACCACCAATATGTATTGTTCTAGAGATCTAGATAAGGTCTTCGAAACAAAAACAGAAGTCTTTGTATAATAGAGGAAGCCCAGGTACTCGATTCCGGCCTTTGGGTCAATTTGTAGAAGCATTTCAATATTGGTATGGCCATCCTGCATTATTGCTTTGAAAAATACCTTTTGTCGCGGAAGCCTCTCTCTATTGTAGGCCGAGGAAAGACGATCTCCCGACCCCAAAAGCCCCCAAGCAAATACCGACTCCTAAATGACGCCAATACACATTACGGCACACCAGTCAAGGGCGAACCGGTAAACTGTGACTTTATGTGGAGTCACGATTCGGTCACTTAGGTGCCAAGATCGAAGATCTAAGCCATGAATTGTGATATCCATTTCAAGACGCTTCGATTGAATTCCATTGGATGGTGTTTGGATGGTCCTGCAAGACTGCAGGCCTTCTTCTTACCTCCTACCCCTTCCCCCCTCGGCGTCTTCAAAATCTCAGGAAAGATCTTCTACACAGCTGTGTGCACGTGCAGTTAAAACCTGTATTTGAACATGGCGCGTGCTCTAGCTGCACACGACGTTAAGCACATCGATATTGAACAGCACTACATCATGGCTAAATTTTAATGGCTGGGATTTTTAAGTGTGTTCTTGCGGTAGACATGTTTAGGTTGTGTCTCTGTTGAATGCAAGCAGTTCGGCTCGGCATTGACCAGTCCTTGAAATCTAATCCTTCGTGATCCGTTTTAAGTACTTATAAACTCTGTGCTAAGGAGAATCTTCAAGCCGATTTGACTTCAAGAAAGTACACATTAAAACTAGAATCTCTAAAATTTGATTTTTGTTTTTGACTTAAGTATTTGACATGAATCCTTGAAAAAAAAATTGGGGTCAACTAGATCCAAAAGGGTATTTTTAAAAGCGGTAATACAGGATGACCATACAGAGATTAAAATTCTTCTAATTGACCAAAAAGCCAAGTTGACTTCAAGAAAGTACACATTGAAAGTACATTCTCTGTTGACATAAAATCATTGATAAAAAAAAGAAAGAAGAAACAAAGAATCGCCGGCAAGTCCGAATAGGTTTTTTTTAAAGATTTGTTCTAATGACGTCTTAATAAACACTTCAGACACAACTACTTTTTTGAATATGCTTGTCTTTAATATAAACCTAATTGCTTTAATATTGATGCTATAGTTGACAAGAAAATAAAATAACAAATAAAATAACATCGACGTTTTTGTATATTTTATGGAGGGTAGTGATAATTTGTCGGCCCAAGTCTAATAATTGAGTTACATAATTATAAATTATGAATCTCGTTTGACAGAGTTGCGGCTTAAAAGTCTTAATTTTTTATAGACAAGCAAAGACCTACAAAATACTTTTTAAAATCATCGACATTTACAGTAAATGAAATCATGATTCCACACAACTGCTTTTTCATGTTTTTGTTTTTATTTCCTGTGGATTGACTTGAATCGAAAACCAATTTTTTAATGATTTATCATTAGTAATTATCAGGCCTAATATTTTAGGATTATTTACACTGGAGATCTCTAGAGACGCAATGTCATGGCACGCAATTGATTATTTGGGATGGGCCATTTCAAAATGATAGGTTTAACTCTGGCCCCGCCCACTTATCAAAACCAGTGATCAAAGCAAAATCAATATGGTCGACGAGAAGTCTTAGCCAGACTCTTTATTAGCCAGAAGCTTTTGTTCATAATATACGTTACGGACAGCAACGTAACGTGGCGGTATCTGATGAATAACGCTCCAACTAGACAATGCGAATATAACTTTACTAAACATGCACCTCGTGACCATGCCAGTGGGCGGTACTTAACTAATTATCTATTCATTTATGCAAACAAGTGGGAAGCCTAATGCTGATGAATAGTATTTACAGCAATAATAAAACTATGCATGAATAAACTGGTGCTAAAGAAACAAAAATACTAACACTTTATAGGACGAAGTCAGGGTTTCGCACCGAAAACTATAATGGGCTGGGAGATACATTTACAATCTAAACTTGGGTAAAAGGAAAACCTTAATAGTGGGAGTTTTGCTCTTTCGTAAATAATGGCATGCGCTTGTTTTAGCTTCCGGTTGTTTAAATGTTAACTGAAAGGTGAATGCACATACGATTATGAACACCTAGCAATTACCAATCGTTTCACTCAATAAGGAAAGTCTTGATCTTTAATTGTTTGAATTCAGCTGTTTCAGCTCATTCAAAGTACAATCAAGGTGAGGAGAAATGAGGGAAGTGGGTTGGGAAATGGAAAGCAGGGTGAGGGTTTACTTTGTGAATTTTACACTTCTTAAAAGAAGTCCTTCTCGAGGATATCTCTATAATGCATTTTATGAGTTATTGTTTTCTTGCATGAACGTCTTGAAACGAACTGCTGTATGTGAAACTTGCTGTATCTACTCAGAATCAACTTTTGTTTGCTAGTATATTTAAATGATGACATCGTAAAGGCGTAAAAACTTCCAGCGTTTCGGAAACTTTTGCTTAAAGAAGAAAGAAAAAAAACTCTTCAGGCTCGATAAGTCTTTCTCAAACCAGCAAGATTATTGAAACTTCGGTCGCCATTTTCTTGTCCAAGTACGGCAAGAAAATAGCCCCGATGTTGTCTACTATCCGTGTATGAATTAAACACCTTTGGCTACGGCTGTTTGTTGTACATTTGAAGTCGTGTAGAACCCGTAGCCGGAGCCAAAGTCGCTGTATCCCAACACGACCATGTTTAGAGGAATCGTGATGTAGTGAAGAGTGAGATAATTAGCGGTCCTCAATTGCTTCTCTTCTGTGAGCCCAGTACGGGTGTCCTCCAGAACAGAAATTGGGTTTTCGCTGGATCGAAAAGGAGACAGAGAAAGTGAACATTAGTTGAAAGGCCTACGCTTTTTATACAAACTGAACAGAAACCATAGAAACGAGTGATTGAATGATGTTCGTATTGTGCAATACACTTTTAAAATAAAGAATGTTTTACACATACACCGAAGGTGTGTCAAGCACTGTACACTCAGTATTTTCCTGAGTCCTGTGTCTGGCGTTAAGACGTGCTCTGGCAGAGGTACCAGTAGTGGGTTCGATTTTCTACCCGAGTAGTGCCTGAGGGGGAAAGCTCTGAGATACAGTTCTTGGCACAGATGGGTAACAGTTTTCTCTTCTCGGAGAATAGACCCTATGCATTGACGTCATGTAGCCGCCATCTTAGAGGAAAATTGACGATGAAACAATGGAAAACGAACAGATTTGTACGCGCGGCGCACATGACTGGCCAATGAGCAACGTCCTTTTGACCTCTAGGTGAGGGTGCCCCACTCAAATGACGTCATATGCATAAGGTCTATAGGTGGTTCTGAAAAGAACCAGTGTGAGGTACTTCTCGACGTTTCGAGCAGCATACGCTGTTGGTCTTCATGAGGTTGCTATAGCAGTGTTTGATAAAAAAAATTAAAAAAAATCTTTGTTCGTTGTTTGTAAACAATCTTTATTCGAACTAACGTGTTCAACATAATAAGAGACTATATTTTAAACGGGTTTTTATGTGATTTGACGCCTCTAGACTAGAATGTGTATGTATTTTGAGTGAAAAGCATTTTACTTAAGAAACAAATGTAAATCCCGATTGGTAAGTCTGTCCCTGAAAAAAATTGA
>CM021543.1:12552023-12568639 GCA_010994315.2 Pisaster ochraceus | reverse complement strand
TTATGAAAAAGTGCCTTGCTGAAGGACACAAGTGCCGGGACTGACCAGGCCAGGACTCGAAGTCCATCGCTCTAAACTTCTCGGCCACAAAAAAAAGTGTTTAAAAACGGGCAAGTGGTTACCGGTAGTGAAATAAAATCATGCGAGATGAAGTGTATCTTTAAAACACTTCCTTTGCCGTAAATGATCAAGGGACGAAAGTGCAGTCTGTATTGGAACGGACACGACTCGGCGAACCGAATACACGCTCTTTTGATCACCTATTGATTTATCGATAGCCGCAAAGACGGCTTGTCTGGGAGACTACCCACCAACCCACCCACGTCAACACGAAACCGATCCCGTACTTGAGACTTCTAAATTCCGAATGATCCGATTACATCCCCCAAAATATTTATTTCACCGTATTAAATATTCTTAAACTTGAATCGCAGGGTAGACACGGATGAGAAATACAATCTGATATCACATTTTCTATAGTTTTGTTGTGACTTTCATGATTTGAATAAACCTGTTCACTTTTTAAATTCAAATTCAGTGTTAAAAAAAAGGAAAAAGATCTGCAGTCTAAGTTTTTAAATGTACTCTTATAATACTATAACATTACAGTCACAATGTGTTGTGTTGTTTTGCACAAAACAACTCAAAGTGAACCCAAAGTTGACCTTGGTCTTGACCCTAAGGGATCTTAGCATAAACTTCAGGTCAGACTCACGCCTTTCCCGCGTCAAACTGACCCAGAATTCGGTTCAGTAATAATTTTTATTCGAATCACATTTTTGTTTGTTTAAACCCGGATTCTTGGCTAGAAACCCAGGTGGGAAATAAGTGTGACTGACTGCAATGGATAGTTGTGGCCATTGCAACCCTGGTCAAGTCAACCCGGGTTAAATCAACCCTGCACCCTAATACATCTTTCGTTTCGCTGCAGTTGGTACTTCACGGTTTAACTTTAAAAACGGACAATGCGCTTGAGTTCGACATTTTTGTGTGAGGAAAATACGATTCTGTAGGAGTCATTATTTCACTTAGGGGAATTCAAGTTGTAAGTCCATGGACATGTCGAGGTGAATTCCATAAGACTTTTTAAAAACATTTTATTTTAGCAAACGTGTCAAGTGTCTTGGATGTCAAGCCTAAGTAATTAATGTCGAGTATCATAGAGTAGTGTGCCAATCCCCACGTCATCCCCACCTCACTGGGCTGTTAAACCCCCCAGAGATATTGGAAGTAACAAAGAAATTGGGGTTGGACAAATAAAGAATGTCAAACACCCCTAGAAGGATTCGTAAATGTTGTTCTTTCTTCGATGGTGAATGAAACGAGCGCGGTCGAGCAGACGTTAAAATAAGGTGGGAAACAACCGCGGGGTATGCTATAGTGAAAACATGTCGCGGGGAAAATTCCTTACAACGAGAAATTTATTGTTGTGTGTGAAAGAAGGAGGTTTTGTATATTACATTCGTAATTAAATTTCTAGATATAAAGAGACTTTTCTTATTCAAAGAGTTGTTGACGAAAGGTAAAGCTGATAAGAGGCCAACCAAACAACAATTATGTTACGGTAACTTCCAGTACTATACCCTGATTTACCTGGCAGCCTGTCAAGACAAACATTTCCCATTTCATTACACAAACGGTATTCTCTCCGTGTGTTCTCGTCCGTTCCTAAACCATTACGGAAATAAATACAGTCGTAAGTTTTCCGGTTCGTAATTTTTCCGGTAATCATTTGGCACTCCATGCGATGACAGATAAATCACCGTTGAAATTATATTATAATATTTGCATCAAAATTCAAATAATTTTATGAAGCTCCAAATCAATAACCAAGAACTATAATTTCCCGCTCTCCACATTCGACGACGAGACATAAAAACATACGAGATGAGAGCTAGAACGTGTAAAGCAAAAAACTCAATTGGACACGCAGGGACTAACGGATGGGTTACGTGATTGGCCAAAGGCACCCAATATTTTGACCTTTATCCTTCCCAGTCTTTGAATTGAAACCAAATCGCCAATTTTGATTAAAGATGTCATCAGACCGTCACGATAGACAAAGGCCAGGAGTGTAGATAAGTCTTCAAGCGATGCAGTTTTTTGTCAATAGTCAACATAACATAAATATACTACTTTCGCTTATATGAAATATTACCAACATTGACATTGTTTGCCACAAAAAGGAACGTAGCATAAACCAATTGTTCTTACCAGAATAAGGTTGCAAGCCAAAGTAACACATCACGTGTACCATTTGCTACATGGTTCAGCTAATTTTTTTGCTAAGCAAAAACATTTTAAGCACTTAAGTCTGCTGAAGAAGCTCTACGAAATAGCTCAGGTTATTAATGTTTAACCTTGCATATATTTTGAAATTTAAATTTAAACTAATTTTTAGTACCATATTAATAACTCTGTAAGAGTTCTTGCGAAACGGATGATTTTTTCTTCAAATTGAACAATAAGGTCCAACAAGAGCATCCATCGGTAAAAAGCATCCATTCTATATCCCTGCGATTTCCATTGTACATTATCTTGATTTAAAGCTCGTATGCAATAACAGCAGTCCAGATACCTATGCAGAAAATGCACTTTAGCTTGATTCAAAAGAGTATGTTTTTTGTCTACAGTTATGATGAGAAACAGCATTTCCAATGACGTATCGAAATAAATGTTCAAGGGGAAAAGGCAGCAAGAATTACATAAAATAAAACTAATAATAATTTTCCCCAAAACAAGATGTTTTACAGGTAGATTTGAATATTAAAAAAAAAAATCAGAAACTGGAAATGACGATATCCATTTGTCATTTTGCCATTACTTTTGCAGAAAAAAAAAGTAAAACAGTATAAATTTGCTTTTTGCATTAAATTGATCTCCCAACGTTTTTGTTTTTCATTTCTCAGGATATCCTATTTCCAACAAAAGCCTGTAAATATTTGAGCACTTCCTCCAAAAGTTTCACTCGACCCTTTCTTTTTACGGAGGCAAGACCCACTTTCCATTAGACTTAATTCAGCCGCTTAATCTCACAGCCGGTAGGGTTTCCCATTACGCCGTACGCACACCAGCCTTCAGATAAATTAGCTGTAACCGTAGTTGAGACTAATAACGGTAAAAGCCCCCGTGCCGTGCATTTGTTTTAATTACCATCATATCAAAAGAATTAGGTTTTAACCCATTTAAAGGAAGAGTATAGTTGGTGTTAGATTATCAGAATTATCCGAAATCTTTATACAAGAGCTGTTCTTATAAATTCTACTGGACTAGTCTTCAAACCAGCCTGAAAAGATTACCCTTCCTGATAATCCAGAACCGTTCTAACTCTTATTCGAATGGCTAATGACCAGGGGAGACAAAAATGAGGACGACAGGGAAAGGAAATTAAATAAATGATACAACTTGCAGCAATCAAAAGGAAATGATTACGGCGATTCTTGAGAAGAAAAAGCGGGTCTTTTCATCTCGTCCGTCCAAGTTTTTATTATTATTTAATTAATCATCTATGATTTAAATTTTTTCTTTCTATCAGTTTCTGGGAGGTGTATAAACGTGGTGTATCTCTGTTTTATGAATAGGTCACTTAGTTTATTAATAGAGCTATCTAAGTCTTTTAACAAGTTATCTTTTTCCCCTAACAGGTATCTCTTTCATTTGGGTAGTCTGTTTTCTCGAAGTGGTATCTATTTTCCCTGAAGCTGTACCTAATAGTAATTTCGTAGACTTTACACAATTTTATTACATCGCTTGTCGTTTAAAGAACTGTTTAGTAATAGAGATATTTCTTTTATAAAGTAATATCTTATTTTCGAATAGAATTATACAAAAATTACTTTAAAATGGCGATACTATAACAGAAATTTAACATACATATTTTGTAGTGAAAGTGTATTTTTCTGATGTTTGACAGGTTTTTGTTTTTAATTAAACTTTCAAAAACCTATATTTTTGAAAAGTACATTTCATGTCTGTCTGATGTTCAATATGTAAATAATGACATTCGTACATGCTTAATTTAGCATTAGTTAATAACCCCATCAATATTCACGAAGGGCGTGGTTATGGGTCTTACCTTTCTTTACAACTTGTTGGACGTCATCTCCAGTGGGCGTGTCCATCTCCTCCCTTAACAACACCAGGGCATCCAATAGCAAGTCTACCGTTCTCCTCTGCCATAGCCCGGCGGACGTTGCTGGCGACCTTGCCACCATATCGTAGGGTGGATTCTCTGCGTGAATTGTAGCAAAACGAAAACAAAAATCATTATAGTTTCTCAGGAAAAAAAAATTATGTTCATTAATTAAGAATATAGGCTATAGTATAACTATATATAAAATTGTCTTCTGCGTATCTCTTGGCTCTATACCGCTAAGTGATCATTAAACTTGTTAAAAAAAAAATAAACAAGAATAACTTTCTGTTCATTAAAAGATTCAAAACGCCAAGTATTTTTTACTTCTGATCAGTGGCTCGTGTTTTGACGACATTGGTTTGAAGTGTTCATGAATTGAAGCTAACAAGATTTTAATATTATTTCTGCATTTTGAAATTGAACTTTGGATTAATGTTTGTCAATCTTGAAAACAAAAACGGGAAACCCGCCTTTGTAGCTATTAAACAAAAATGTGTTAAAAAAAAACAAGCATTACAATTCAATTCCATGTTCATGTATTAAAACGACGCTTAAAATATTGTAGCAAAAAGGTAATATTAACAATAACCAAATTAGGAAAAATAGCAGACCTGCCTGCAAAAATAAACAAAAATAACGTGATATTTGTTTTTGAGCTTTTAATTTTCACTCTACGAGCTTCTAGTATGAACTAAAACTACACAAATCCGCAGGCTAGTTGTTGCCGACAGTCAAAATGAAAACGCGATGTTTGCACTAACTAAAAGTCATATTTTTACATCTTCTTGAAAAATATTTTCTTTTCTGAGGATCTGCAGATATCAGTCGTTTAAAAACAAACTTGTAAAATGATCATGCTCCACTGAACCGTGAACAAACTTGAAATTGAATGCAAGCATGCTTTATTTATTCTGTGACTTAATGACTATCAATTCACGATTGTTTCTCAGAAATTATAATTGATGGGAAGGACTGCAGGTAGTTAATAAAAACCCAATGCTGACAGTTGAGTTTGAATAGAGAGACGAAAGACAATAATAAGAGCATGGAATCCTAAATTTTAGAGATAATTAAAAAAAAATTCAATATTGATTTGCAAAATGCACATACTTTAACTGACTCTTTAGAGAACCTCTTATTAGGTTAAATTGCGGCTACTGATCAGTATAATTCCCAAGGGGCGATACCCGGATGAAATGAGAAACTAATGAGTGGCTAATCCAAACATTGTTACTTGTTGACGGCGGTTGGCTTCCTAAGACGCTAATTTGAATGTAATTTAATTGTGTTTAACCGTCCACGTTTGCACAGACCAAGATTTGAGAGCAACATAAGGACAGGTTGGTTTTGTGTTGTATACTGCGTTCACGGTGTGGAGACAATTTCAAGGCATTTTTTTTCTCCAAATAAAAATGAGTTTAACGCTGCATCGTCTCTCCTGAGGTATCTTTCTATAAATCAATATGATGATCTTGAATATTGAAAATAAAATCACCGATGCTCTCAAAACTGACAAGATAACACGTACGTTTGAAATGAATTTGATGACGATCAGCGCATATCGATCGAAACGTCGAGTTTTTCGCAAATACTCTTTTCAGAATGAGGCCTACCGCAATTCATTTCAAAACCTACAAGTTTAATGAATACTTTGTCAAGTAAACCAAATGAGGACTTTCAAACGCTCAACATGTCTTTTTCTAGAAAGGAAATATTTCGCAAGTGAGTTCAAGATATCACAAGATATCATAACCTTCTCTATTTGGTACAAATTTTTAAAAAATCACCTGGTTAAATTGATATGTTTATACGAAGGAAGTCTTTTTTTTCAGCAAAAGAATGAACATAGTTTTAAAAAAAGTGAAGCAATTCAGTTAACTTCTTACCTTCTTCCGAATAAGGCGTTTCCATTGTGCTAGCGGATTGTGTGAGTGTCGATATAACTACAGCAACCATTGCTAAAAGCACGCACATTCTTGCACTAGTCGTTCCCGCCATTTCCCGTATAGTTGTCGTCTGCTCGTGGTAGTTTCTGCTATGTTTGATACACAATCAAATCTCGTGGACATACGGGTTTGGATCACTGTACTCCGAGTTGATGAACTATTCTCTTTGGCTGAAAGTGTATAATGACCGAAGATACGGCCGAGGGAGCGGTTTTTATGCGACGGCTACGGTAGGCCCCTCCTCAACTCGCAACTACAAACAAAAAACTGTACGTGAGTTGTTTTTGCTGTCAGAAGACGAGTCCCGGGGCGGCAAAATCGCGGACAAAAGATAACTAGCCTGTTCTTGTATAGAGAAATCAAATGGAGAAGCAGTTCGTGTCGTAATTGCTAAAGCAGCGTGTTTCGTTTTGCAGTGATGGAGTGGTTAACGTTTGGTGATCGCAGGCGACATTTTAATGAACATCTTGCAGGCTTTTGGGGTTTTTTTTTTCGTTTTCTTTTCCCCCCGCTCCTGCACGACGTCTAAGTTACGGATGATCTGATTGGCTGGAAGGGTTCCGGTGTGGCACACACGGATGTAACCTGTGGTTCTCACTGGTCCACACCGGTATGACGTCAATTTCGTCTCGTGCAACTTTTTTTTACGTGATGATAGAAAATGGAACATCATGGTAAAAATACGAACGTATGACATAGGGCTATCTTTCATTTTGAAGACCAGCATTTTTTTCAAGGTCTTTCTTTAGGCCCCCTACGAACCACGGTCCCAGCTTGGGCACCCAGCTCTGGCTTAAGCTATTTCAGGGTTTTTAAACATGTGTTTTCGGTTGGGGGCTTATATTATGCACAGAGAACCTAAGGTGAAGCAGTGGTTCAGAAAAGGGTCTAAGATTATTTGCATTCCTGTCAGTTTTCAGTCCGTTGGTTAAAGAAAAGGTATACATACTATTCTGAAAAAGGAATTCTTTTAGTAAGTGTTTTTTAAATCAAGATAAGGCACAAAGGTGGTGTTCTTTTCCAAAGTACGGCTGTAAGCAGGCATTCTGTGCAATCAAGCAGCATTTTAAGGGAAAGCCTCTCTCTGTTTGAATACAGAAAAGTACGTCATATTTGCGAAATACCAGCTCAGCTTCAACACACCGGTGATCATCTTTTGCAAGCTTCTTCAGTTGTGCAAGGCGTAATGCATGAAATAATAAAGAGGTTTAGCCACACGTGTGTAACGCGTAGCGTAACCCCTTGAATGACGTCACACTCTCAAACAGCGCCCTCACCGAGGCAAAAGGAGGCAGCTCATTGGACGATTAGCTCGTAACCTCAGCGTACCATCAACATTGCGCGTTATTCATCAAGGCGTCTACTATGGCGTATTCAACCAAGTTGGTCCCAACAATTTTAAGTTTTACGCGAATTTCCTCTTTAAATACTTTAGTCTAACGTAGTTTAGGTCTGTAACTATAACAAATATATTATATTGTTGGGAACAAGGTAAAATATAGCAATTAAATACATGAAAGTAAAATATTACCAAATCAACACAGAAAACCTGAGAATAAGACCTGACCTCCGTTTCCGGTTGCTGTAAACATTTAAGAATGTTGCTCAAATAACGGTCATGTTACCATTTAACCTATGTATTAAATATGATCGCACAAATTCGGACGTGATTCGCAGATGGGATGCTACAAATTTTATTTTATTTTATTTTGATATTAACGTTAACAAACAATTTCTATATAGCAACAGTTAAAAATGTATTTATAACAAACTGCCATGGGTATTTGTATTTTCAAGTTGCATAAATAGACCTTTAAAAGAAGACTCGATTTCATAGAAAAGAATTATTTTATTTTGAGCTGTTTTGCCTTTCAATCCATGAGTTGCAGCTCTTGGATAAAACAGTTACCTGAAGGCATAATATTTTGGTCCTACACTGTCTAACAACTAAAGAAAGGTTCGTTTTCTAAATTTGACTCCCCCCCCCAAGATTTAAAAAAAAAGGTCAAGATTAGAGTGGAAGCTAATCTGGAAAAGATTTTTACAATCACCAGATTTTCATCTTACAAATTTAACAATGAAATTTGACAGCTAGTAACCAATGCTATTCCATAATCTCTAATCAGTGACTAGATTATGAAGATTCGGAGGGTTTTGTTCTGTGCTATTTTCACCGGAGAATTGCCGACTTGTTAGGCGGGCAGGAAGCACACCGTGCCTCGGGGGACTATGCGAGGATATTTTAGCCTCAAACAAGAGATCAATTACAACGGTAAAATCGATAATGATTATGAATGATTTCCGAATATTTTTGAGGACTTTTGTTTTTAATGCGTTCCTCGAGTATTTTTTCATCTTTGATATCAACCTTGTCATTGTCTGGTGTCCGTCTGTTGACTTCACGTTGCCGTAGACGAGTTCTAAACCGAGAGACATTGTTAGAATCGTGATAAGAACAAAAAGAAAAAGAATGAAAACGTTTGTGGTTTCGGTATAGAGATCAGTGTAAGTTCTCAAAAAGCTGACCTTTGAAGTAAATTTTACGTTGACGTTGAAAACAAAATCCCACTTTAAACAGAAGACGCTGATCACTCTTACCATAAATCTGTTTCTAAAAGGCTTAATAGCTCAGTTGGTAAAGCGCTGACAGGCTCATCTGGAGGTCGTAGGTTCAAGTCCCGCTCTAATAATGTTTTCTTTGTTCAACCGGAAATTATTTAATTCTACCCAGTCAGTTTCCCCTGTGGTTTATGACTTGACAAAAGAATCCAATGTTAGTGCAATAACAACACTGTTCTGGTCAAGTCCTTGACTTTGGCTACGGCTATCGTAAGATAGCCGCCTCTGTCGATTTACTTCAACGTTATCATCCGAGCAATCAGCCACAGCCGTAGCCGCTCAGCTTGGCTACGGCTTAGAGGTAGTTCAGTTGGTTTGTATTTCCATATAATTATCAGAAACCTTATCCGTTTCATATTTCATCGTGACGTGGATGTTCTGAGAATGTCCAAGCCGTGACGCATATGCACCATTAAAATGATGGTTCCCGGTGACGTATGTTAGTAAGTTTTTTGCATAATTATTCGCTCCTCTTCGATGGATTCTTTTAGTGGAACTTGCAACTTAAGACGCACGCATTTCATTTAATCTGTTAGTCTGCGCTCACTCTTTGAATCAAGGTAAAGTTTTCAAAAATGCTTGAATAACTGCTCAGTGGCGGATTACGGCTTGTATTGTCATAAAAATAAAATCACAATTTGCATGAACCGCTCAAAAATTAGTGAGTTAGTTCTACAGTTTGACGTACTAGGACAAAATAATGGCGCTGATTTTACGGAACTTTCTGCAGATGCGCGTGGGATTCATTTCGGTTCCATTAAAGTGAACTTTAAAAGACTGCTGTCAGTTCTAATAAAAAAACAGCCTCTATTATTAGGGTCGTTTTCTTAGGGCAGTTGAAAAAAAGATTATTTGAATTACCCTCTCTACATTTGACTCGTGTTTCACTTTAAGACGGGAGTCGAGGACAAAGACTAACCATCGAGTCTTCTTCGGAAAGCTCTACGTCATGTCCCCCGGTCTTCAAATAACAACACTTTTGGGCACAACTTGACAGAAAACACTCCAAGTGTTTTATATCAACATTGATGTCGAATCTGTCGAGGGTCGGTTGGAGCTGTAAGAGGTTTACCAACGTAACTTGCCCGTATTTGCAGTATCAGGAGCACCCCTTGTGCGTGATTCGAGCGGGAAGAAAACCCGCGCTTTTTCGCAGCAGACGACAGCTGGTGCAACACGGGGAAGTGGGAGAGTAACGTTTTGGCTGTTACACATGACTCCCAGTCGGAAAGCTGTTATGTCGAGTTTCATTGTTTTTCAGCCTTTTCTGGCCATCAAGGCCGAGATTGGAGGAAGTAAAACGAGCTGATCATGTTAGAATCGGACATGATTGGCTTACTAATACAAACACATGCCAAACAAAATAAGATTGACTTGTCCCGCACGCAGTGCTCCACCAGTTGTTACTTTATACATCGTTCGTGCAGGAGATCCACGTGGCATTTTTGAACTGTTCCCACCAGCAGAATTTTGTCTGGTGTGCTTGATTGAAACTATAATGATTTTTGTTTATTACATTGAGCAATTAAACTGCTCCAAATGTGTCACTTGTCTCATTCAGTCCTCTGACATGCAATTGCGACAATTGTGAACGCTTATCCCAATTTTCCAACGAATATTTTCAGTATCATAGCAAAAACTGGGGTGTTAAACTGAATCTTTCCGTATATGACAACACCAACATGGTGTTAATAGTTATTTACATCGTTGGTGAAGTTAACACCGTGCAGGTGTTGTTACATATAGATATCAAGGGAATCAACTTAACTTCCCAGTTTTTGCAGTGTAGGGCTGTACTCTGATGAACAAAGACAAAATGATATCTCCTTTTTCTTTCATCTTTAGATACAATGTAAGCCACACTGCATGTTAAAGTTCATCGAGGTTTTAAGACCAAACCAATAATGCCATGACTTCGCTTTACTCAAGAATAGGATAGTACTTTCATGCTTAGCATACAAACATGAGAGTAATCCACTACGGACCCCACGTAGCGAGGTTAAACGCTGTCTATTTTCTATAATCACTGAATATGATCCATGATGGCTCAACATTCTGGGGGCTCGCATTTCAAACTCAAATATCTTAAGTGCTCGTGAAGGAGACTACGAGACTCCCCACAGTCTTGGTCAACTGTTTGCTATTTACGCAATGTCCGTCTTGTTTTAATTGACATAATTAATCATTATATAAAGGATGCCTGATGAATGGGTGGGGAGCTGGAGACGAGTTATGTCGCCAGTAGAAAGAAAAGAAGAAGCAAAAAAGTTGTTGCACCGCTTCCATCTATCGCATTGGCTTGCAAATAATTGTATAGTGAAATTTCCTAGGGTGGGGTTTTAGAATGTGCGGGTTCTATGTGGAAGAATCTGTTCTTAGATTAAGAGAGAAAACTCACAGTGACTCCGGATAAAGTATGAAGCAATTTACAGGCAACCAATATCAACAAGAAGCCGAGAAGAAACAAAAAACATATTTCATTGTTTGCCTAAATTTACTGGATAAAATTTATCTCTTGGGCTTCCAAAACGTACTGTAAATCCTGTCTCGAGCTAATAGGCCCTGTGGCTCATTAGGCCGATGTTTGTGTCCGGTTTCCTTGGCATTAAACGACTGTAATTCTGTTCACACGGACAGGATGCCAGTCCATCGCAGGGAATACTCGCCAGCTCTCACCGGTACCCATTTGTACTTCTGGGCTGAGAGAATCAATTAATGATACTGCCTTGCTCAAAGGACACAATTGACGCAACTGACCAGGCTCGATTCGAACCCATAGTCTGTAAATTACGGAGCTTGGATTCACCGCCCTAGACCGCTTGGCCACAACGCCCCATATTTTGGATACCAAAGCTGTTACTTTTTAATGCTGTTCAGTTGGTTGCCAGTCCTCTGTAGTAGTTGTCCCATGTAAGTTGCCTTAAAAATCTTAAAACTGTCATCTGAAGTGAGGATAGCACAGCAAAGCACACAATTGGATTGTCAAAGACCATGCTGCACTTCATGTGACTAAACATGATATAAAAACCTTACAGAAGCTTGAGCTCAGTCGGTGATCAAAATCACGAACAAATAGTGAAAACATTTTTGAATGTTTTCACTGTTTTCAAACACCGGGACCAAAACCAACTGTTTTTCTCATTTCTGATCGAGCACAAATATTTCAAGGGAATTTTTCCATTAC
The DNA here is from genome assembly GCA_010994315.2 of Pisaster ochraceus. Classification (NCBI taxonomy): domain Eukaryota; kingdom Metazoa; phylum Echinodermata; class Asteroidea; order Forcipulatida; family Asteriidae; genus Pisaster; species Pisaster ochraceus. The sequence goes on along the minus strand of CM021543.1, from coordinate 12,556,755 downwards.
CATGGCCATCTTTATACCATGTAAGATAGGTGCAAATCTGTGAGCATATTTTTCAATCCTGTCAATGTTGTACCGACCCTTTAACTCATTGCCCAAAGAGCAGATTATTCCCCTGGCAACAGCATGACTGAACGGACCCTTTAAGTTCTTATCTCGCTTGTGAAAGGGAAAGGTATGATTTTTGAAAGCCTTGAAGGGGCTCCGGCTGTGAACCATCCTTTGTCAAATAAGGCTTTGATGAAAAAGAAATATCATAGTATAGAGCAGCTGGGATCTAGGGGTACTTAGTGGCGTCACCTCTCGCTTTTCCGTTCTATCGTTAACTTGGTATCGCCAGTTTACCTTGAAAATGACTTACGTCTAGCCTTTCGTGACTTTCTTTGTAGCCGTTATGCATGCAGCACATTCAAACCACTGTGACCAAATTGAGGCTGTTCGGTAAAATAGTCTGGCACCTGCACTCCTTCACTAGAAAACAACATTGATGACGTATGCAAGGAACTTGAGAGGAGCAGACGCAATTTTACCATAGTTCCAAGTAGATCCCTTTGATCAGTCAAATTATGCGGGGGTTCACTGTTTACAAACCTCATTATTTTTCCCCACGATATATCCACGGTGCTTGGGCTTTGGGATTAAAAATAAATTGTTGCATTTGGGACAATTAACCTTGATGTTTAGTAGAGTGTATTTAGATAATGTAACATTCATTACGTCCGTTAACTGATTGCAGAGGTAGAGAATACAACACAGCGCGCACCAAGGACGGCCATGTTGACTGAATGTTTTTATGGCTCATTCACGACGACAAAGACGTATGGTTCCTGATCGTTTCCCGCAGGGACCCGGTCTTGATTGGGGACTTGTTATAGACAAATCGTCGCATGTTGTAGGGGAGCCACTCGGTGTAATTGCTAATTCGTCATCATTCCGTGGTTTGATCGCTGACGATTGATTAATCTCGTCCGCTGTTTCTTATCTCTAACTCGTTGCCCGTGATTATGCGACATCACACGGGGAACGTCTGAGGTCGGTGACCCCCTAAAATAAAAAGCAATCTCAGATAATGAGAGGTCTGCTAATATCCGGTTATAGGGAACAATGTTGTCTAAGGTATCCATCTCCTTTGAACATTATGCGATTTGGGGGGCATTGCTGGTTCGGGATCGATTCAAATTTTGGTAACGCCAAGTTGTCTTTTCTTCTTTGCCGTGAAGAATGATTTTACTAATCTTAGGCCTTTTCGGTCGACGCGGCATTTACACGCTTAGCATATATGGTGCAATTTGTTTGCAAAATGGCGAGCGTGGCAGACACTAGTGGCGTATGACATCGGTGCAAGGATTTGATAGACCTAAGTTAAACTAATACAAAATATGTAAAAAAACTGAACAAAAAAAGTCTTTATAGGCCGATTATGATTAATGTCACGAAAAAAGCATTTTTCACTGAGCTTCTGTGCTCTGGTGATGTGATAAGACCCAGTGTTATCAACAACAGAAAAATATGCAAAATCATGACAAGTTGAATTAACATTCAGTCCTCAATGTTAAGACTAAAATTAATTTAAAAAACTTTATTTTTAATTTTTAAAAGCATTTTGTATATTTCAAAAAGGTTAAGTCTCTTTTGTCATTAGAGTATAACATTCAAAGTGTAGGCTACTTTTATAACAGTAAACACATGACCAACATTGGTTTGTCAACAGTAGCGCATCCAAAGTTGTATTATAAACTCAATCAGTCACACTCGGAGTCACAGAAAACAGTGAAAGCAATCTGATTGTTCTCACTGTTTTAAAACATCGAGTTCGAACTCGCGAGATCAAGACTGATTCAAATGGAGTTTTCTAAAATTACCATCTTTATACCAGGTAGATAAAAATGCAAAGTTGTAAACATTAGTTTTGCCCTTACAAATTGTTACATAACAATTTTTGAAGTCATGAATTAACTTAAATCCTAAAGTTAACTTAACTGTGAGTGGAACGTACATTAAAACAGTAACCCATTTGATAATATTTTTTGTATATTTCTTTGTTGAAAGACACCGAGAGGAGAAACAGCAGAAAGGTAAATTTAAACAGAAAACGAATGTCAACGACACCATAATCATCATTTTTTAATGAAGAATGTTGTGTAGCGCATCAGCACGCCGCACACCACCGGGGCGAACGTGCCGTCGGTCCCCATTGCCCGCTCAGCTCTCTTCGGTGTTTATCTTGTGCCGCGCTAATACGTCTTCAACGTGTAAACCATGTCTAGTGCTATTCTAACGGGAGATGATTGGAATTCTAGATGAAAACAGATTGCGATGTTACCGTTTGTAAACGGAAGTGGGTTCTCGAGGGCTAACAGGGCATCGAGCCCGGGTTGCTGAACTTATATAGCCGTAAAATTGATATAAAACAATATAATAAAAAACTATTCCACCTTGTGTAGTTGCAGAAAACTCCACAAATTAAATGTTTGTCCTTTGTCCTTTTTTCTCTGAAGTATGATTTTAGTGAGGTTTTGTAGAAGGTGTACCTGGGAGTCAAATACAATAAGGCCTATGTAACTATTTCTTTTTATATTTAACCAAGGTAGCTTCATCGACATTCAATGAATTGTTGATCTCCCTCGGGGCCACGGAGACATAAAATACTCAGAAATAAAATAATAAAAGCAGCTAAAAATTACCTGAAATGAATACATAAGATTCTAAAAAATATAAAATGGGACTTAAGGAAAACGCAAAAACAACACATCCAACAATAAAAAGGATGTTTTCTGAAAGAAGCATTAATAGGAAGATTCAAATCAAAAACTACAAGAAACCAGCTTGGGAAGAAAAAAAAAGTATGTAGTAACAGACGTTCGAAGGGCATGTCAACTTTTGTTTGAGGGCATTCAAATTTTAAGATTTTAGCTTAGTAAGACACTGAGAGTTTGAAATGATTGTATAGATTTCCAGAAAAAATTGGTGTATGATCAAAGAACTTTGTAAAAGAAGTTCTTAAAAACTAATAACAACAACAACAACGGGCAATTAAAAACCAGTTTGGCTTGATTTTTAAGTTACGCTTACAATGTTATTCTAGGCGATTATGAGATAAACAGAATGACGTCAGTCACATCTCGATCCCTCCAAAGATTATTAAGAAAGTGACATCTTTTTAGGAATGTTCTTTCTGATTTCAGTTGAGTGAAAAATAATATTATTATCCATTGTGAAATCAAGTGTTTGACTTTGTAGGTTAAAGCAACACGCACAGTCCGGGAGTGATCGGAGCGTGTGGGTAAATACGTGCGACGCCGTGAGATGGTGTCGATAGACGGGGGGAAGCTTGAATGGGGGACAGGTGATGAGAGTTACGGGCCCGTTGAGTAGCTTTGAAGTCGCCGCACTTGCTGATTACTAAAAACTGTTACAGTGTGTTGGAGGGTATTTTAAAATCCCTTTTATTGTATGGGTTCAGCAATGATTCGTGTATGTCTGTCTGAGACAGATGTCAGGATCTGGGATTATTGTCAGATCCTCTATGGTGAAAGAAATCTGTTTTATTTTTTATTTTTTGTTTTTAATAAATTACAGCTGCCGGTGTGGGTGCTTGACAGGGCTTTGTACTCCGTTGCTCTTCTTTTGATGTTGAATATGAAACTAAGATGTGAGAGCTTTTCCTAGCCTTACACATCGGGGAAAACAACTGCAGCAGTCTCTATTTCCCTATATCTTTCATAAAAAAAAAATATATTTTAAGATAATTAGTATAATCAAATCAATTTGTTACAATAATTAGTAGCCAAACATAAAATGCTCAAGCATCATATGAGACTAAAATAATTAGGCCTTTATGGGCCTACCAGGTTCTCCTGTGATACCTGAACTATTTTAAATTTGTCCGACGGCGTTCGACAGTGAGTATGGCCGGTGTCACGGGGGATTTTCGCCCCCGTGATTCTGTACCCCAAAGGTATAGATGTTTTTTTTTTACTTTTTTTTATAATGCCCACGATTCAGTTATTTTACCGTATGGGGACACATACAGACGACCAAAATCCCCTAGATGGGCACTGGATCGCCCGGAAAGACCTCCCACAGCCAGAGCCGAGAACCTAGTCGATTGATTCCGGTACGGCCCGAATCCCTTTGCGAACCGTCAGTAATTTTGAAAAATGTGACGTTTGCTTTCGGTACGGGGCTTCAGAGAGGCGCAGATGGAGCCTAAGCCAGAGCCTGAGCTAGAGCTGAAGCCAGAGCCAAAGCCAGACCCGAAGCCGGGGGGCCGATGGCGTAGTTTCGAAAAGGGGCACACACCTCCGTACGTAGAGAGTAACAACAGCGACGGCAAACCGGTTTTGGGAGTTTGTAGTATACCGCCCTCATCGACATTATTTTTCACCGGGTTATAATTATGATGACACTTGACCTTTTTTTACCATGCGTACTGGCAAAAAAACATTGCTAAATCTACGTGTACTTAGGTGGGAGGTTGGAACCAACCGTACAGTGACGAGGAACACTGATGTGGTGGTTGTATCTTGTCCCACTGAAAGTATGTTTTCCATCTTAAGGATTTCTCAGTGCCTGGTACTACTTCTGTCATGGATGATTTTCAGCGCAGAATCAGCTCAGAAAGAAGACATTCCACCAGGTAAAACTATGGATGATCATGGAGGGAATAGCTAATGTGTGAAGTCCTTTTTGATTGAAAGTTTGTGATGGGGTTGTCAATGTCAACACTCTTCAT
>CM021543.1:12523937-12535169 GCA_010994315.2 Pisaster ochraceus | reverse complement strand
AATGGAAAGAGAACAAAATAATGATATGAAGAACAACTTACAATTGATTCCTGTTTGTGAGGGATTGTGGTAATAGTAGAGGGGTAGCGTTGGCGCCGATTTCGAAACCTCACAAAGGTACTGTAAAAGTAGTTCTGAAGATGACAAAAATATAAGTAATAATGGATAATAATAACAGTATATGCAGATCTTATAAAGCACTTTATCATGCCATTCACATGCCAAGTTCCTCATACTTGTCTTGAGGACAGACAGTAAGATACTGTCAATAAGATGCACGTTGGACTGCCAAAGCGTTCCAGCTGGCATGATTTGCGGTCCTTGGAAAAAGTTTGTAAATTTATTGAGTACCAGCTGACCAGTTTACACATGATTAGAGCTCTTTTTTAGACCTTTCTTCAGGCTATTTAAATCACAGTTTCTCAGGTTTTTTCAAGTAAAAAAAACCGGAAGTAAGACTAGAGTAGAAAGAATGTCATGTCTGCCTTTTCATGCAGCACATCAGTAGTTTGCCTCCAGTTTCCTGTAAAAATTGCCGTGTGTGACATGGACTTTGGACTTACCAACAGACGATGGTTTGAAGTACACAGGAGCAACCGCACAGATAGCGTCAGCTCCGATCTCAGAGGCATGAGCAGCCTGCATGGACAATTTGATCAAAAAGAAAGCTTTTCAGACCATGGAGGTTGGTTGAAATGTAAGACAAGGCAACAAGTTGATCATATTTAAACAAACTGAACACTATTATGTTTTGTCCATGATTTTTCAGTATAGATATCAACACTTTAGGGACAAATCCACAAGACCACAGGACTTGTATAGCTTTATAGCTTCTAAACCATTTTCATTTGAACCAGCACCAAGAGAGGATTTATCTTATTAAGTATACTTTGATACTCAAGAGAGTTGGAAGAAAGTATCAAATTTAACAACACAATACTGCCGGACTTGTCCAATCATGAGTTTACCGGTCCGATGCTAAAGTGAAAATTTCAAGGCCTGCTCTAAAAAATGTTCACAATCTCGACTCTTCTCTTCACTGTAGTACTCTTTGTACAACCGTCAGAATGTCTGAAGTAGAATACATTATTCGAATACATTTATATAAGAAAAATTTCATGTCAATTGTGCACCTTGGTGTTAAAAAACTGAAGGAAATCATTCATAAAAGCTCTTCAAAAAATGATGTATGGTTTATACTGATTTTTGCCCAATAACACTTTGGCAAGTTAAACATTTGTATAGACATGTTTTATCTCACCAGTTGCTGAGTTGCTTTGATGGATTCAGTTCCGACATGTACCATTATGACATCAAACCTGTAAACAAGTAAACAAAAACAACAACAGAAGAGTCAAACCGAATCAAGGAGTTTGTAGTGGATTCCAAGAGTTTGTTGTTTAGGGCTGAGGGTCATTTGCTAGGTGGTGTGGGTCATTTGCTACAATGTAGGTGGGTGTCGGCATTTGCGAGGTGGGTGTGGGCCATTTAGTTGCTAGGTGGGGTTGGGATATTTGCTAGGTGGGTGTGAACCATATTTGCTAGGTGGGTGTGAACCATCTGTAAGGTTGGATTGATGGGCCAATTGCGAGGTGGGTGTGGGTTATTTACTAGGTGGGTGTGGGCCATTTACTCGATGGGTGTGGGCCATTTAGTTGGTGGGTGTGGGCCATTTGCTAGGTCGGATTGATGGGCCACTTGCGTGGTGGGTGTGGGTCATTTACTTGGTGGGTGGAGGTGGGCCATTAATTGCTAGGCGTGTCTGGGGAGGGGTGGGTTGGAGGGGACTTGGTACCAATTGATGGCATCATGCAAGCTTATTGTGCAGTTTTGCCAGGTTGAGGGTGTGATTGAATAAATTAGTGAATTTGTATCTATACTAAAGAAACTATCGTTTCTTTAAGTCCTCACTTATTTTTGCCTACTTGGATCCATTTTTCAGCCACCTGTTTCCTTTCTTCCACTGTTAAACACGGTCCCTCTCCGGTAGTTCCACAGGCTGATAAAAAAACACCAAATGAAATGTCATTAAATAAAGACGACCGAAACAATAGCAATGATATCAATGTGATGTGAAATCCTAAATGCTTTAGCCCGTTTCACACGACAACAAATTACCAAGGTCCCTCACTATGAATATTACGAGCACTGATTGTTTATTTGTTGTCACCATGCAATACTGATTTTGCAAGCTTTCACACGGCCAAACTAAAAAACTAACAACCATTGTGCACTATGCAGAAGATTCTGTCGTAGATCCGGACCTCCGACAAAATGTAGCAATGTTTGACAAGATTTTACAAGGGACCTTTGACCATACAAAAATTGTTGTCCTTTCACATGAGGTACATTTTGTAAAATGTTACAACCATGCTACAATCTAGCAAGGGACCCTTGCTAAATTGCTCTTGTGTGAAAGGGGCTTTAGAAACACTTACCTTATAGGCCATTATTAGTTTTCTTAAAATCTTTTATTCTAATCTATTAGATTATATAATAGCAAAGTTCCAAACTGAATGTGGGCACAAGGGGAGGAGGTTTCACAGTTTACATAAAAAATACAAACGTTGGCTTTCTTTTAGGACTCGCTACACAAAAAGTAAACCTGAAATACCAATTATGACAGTAGATTCTGATCATTTGGGTACCAGTCATCATCATCAAGGTATAATTATTTCAATATTCAGTATTCGATTCCAAAGCTGGCTTACTTTTGAAGGTAATTTCGTTCAAAAACATTTTTGGGGTTTGAATGAAAAAAAATTGACTGGACTTGAACCAACGACCTCCGGATTAATGTACCGGCGCTCTACCAACCGGAGGTCGTTGGTTCAAGTCCCGCTCCAGACAATTTTTCTTTGATCAAACCCAAAATATAAAACATTACCCAGTCAGTTTCCTTCGTGGTTTATTACTTGATAAAAATATTTCTTATAACAATAACTTTTACTTCTGAGAAGAACTTATTTATAAAAGCCAAGTCCAATTATTCAACTTTCCTTTCATAAATTATCAAAGCAAAACTAGCTTAATGGAACTCCTATGGGCTTCTGGTAACCAGAGGAGCCAGTTTGTGTGAAGTGGGCGTGGCTTACAGTGGAATTATGTCACACTTACAAACAGGATACTGTGCCCTAAACTTCAACCCAAACATCTGCAAATGTTTTATTTCTCTCAGTTTATTTTAGAGCTTTAATTTACAATATTGTACTGAATGTCTTATTTTGAGAGTTGTCCAAATAAATACAAATCTTTGCAAACTCAAAGGTGGGAGTGCCGAAACCCCCAATAAAAGAACATTATATTTACAACATTTTCACAAACTTTTTTGACAAATAAGTGAGGTTTCTCAACAGCTATTGACACATCATATAATTACTGATAATACAATTGCAGGGTTGTAAAGTTGCTGAGGCATCTGTACTCTGTACTATGATATACTTTTATGGTCTTTTATGGGAATGTTTGTGCTTCATTTTTAGGGTTTCAGTTGGGAATGTTCGTTTCTGACACGCAGTCTGATCATCCTGTATCATACACAGGAGGTTTGAGAGTGAAACCAGGCTATCTGCTTGTACCCACCCATACACTCTTGCTTTGCTAAGATGTAGAACAAAAAGCCAATCCAATAGCTTTATTCCACGTACTGCATTTCTTTGGAACTCCTTGCATGGTGCATATTTCCCTCCTACAATCTAGACTGTTTTAAGAGGAATATGAATTCCTACATTCAGCTCCCCCGAGTTATTTTCATCTGAAATATTTTCTTCTTGTAGCCCCTTACCAAGTGTGGCTTTTTAGCCTTGTGTAGGGCAAACTTGCAAAAATAATAAAAATATAAATCCATGTATTAAAAAATGTTTACTAAGGTGACTATTTCTACATGCTTCCACTTACGAAATATATTCCGCACGCCGTCTGACAGAAGCTGATCTGCGTATGCATCGATAACTCCTAAATTCAAGTTCCTGATGATAAAAAGCAAAATGCAAATAAAGAAAAATCTAAAGTAATGTTTTTTTCGTACTCCTGATTTTATTTTGCAAAAGCGTATGATTTGGTTCATTTATTTTGTTCCATACACACTTAATGCAGGGCCCGTTGCAAAACCAATTGTTTCAAATAAATTGTAATGTTACAAAAAATTCAGACCTACTTTTCTTAAATTGTTTGGTCTGTTACGCCAAATAAATTTTGTTTTTGAGTTAGCCTTGGATCCATCTCCATTGCAAGAGCAATTGGTTTTTTTAATGGAAGTGTTGTTTGTAAGATAAACAGACTGCTTCAAGTTAAAAATTTATCAAATAAAAACCTACAAGTCTCCAAAGCTTAAGAAAACAAAGATAAAAAACAAACAAAAACAAAACAAATTTACCCATCTTCGTTCAAAGGAGTGAAAACTGCAGCAGTCAGCCCCTCGACCTTAAAATGGGCTATACTGGAATTGATGTCATTCTGTAAAAACAAAAACAAAAACCATATTAAAACGTCAGTAAAAGAAATTCATAAACAAGATAGCTTAGACTCTACCTGATTGCATGATTTTATTTTTGTAATGCGATTAAAGCAAATAAGCACCACATCTGTAGTTCACTTTCTTTCTGCTGTGAATATTTTTTGTTTCTTTTCAAAAGACATTTAAAAAAATTTACTTTAAGATGCACTGATTTTTGCACTCCTCGGACAAGGTTAAGGAGAGTTAATTTCTCAATGATTTCTTTTCAAGTACTTTTATTAGGGAAAATGTTTTTTTTTTATAAAATCCTGCTGACTACAAAGTTGTCCTTCTTTATTATTATACCGTCATTTTTTGTAGATAAATTAATTTATTCATTACTTAGTCAATTATTTTTTCTCAAGTACTTACACCGAGTACTTTCCTGAGTTCTGTGAAAAAAATTCACAGGCAAATCACTCGGGTGGGATTCAAACCAACAACCATTGCATTGCTAGGGCAGATGTCTTCAATTTAAGTTTTTTAATTCTTACTTTCTGTGAACTGGTTTTAACTCGTTGATGCCTCAAATTTTGTGACAATTCAGTTGAGCTAATAATTGTTTTTTTGTTCATGTTTTATTTAAATTTCAAGAGCTTTTTTTGGTGCCTTTTTATATTTTTCTTCTCAGAGCAACTGGTTACTTCCCCCTATTACAGCACCAGGATTCCATGAGTATACGATTGTTCAAAATAAACCATGAAGAAATGAATGACTATGTCAGGGACCAAAGGGGGTTTGTGTTGAAAAGCAGCATCTGGTGACAGTTCATATATCTGGGGCAGGTTGATCATTTGTTGTGACTTGATTATATAAATATTGACTGATCATAATTCTCCTAGCTTATTTAGTTTATAAATATTGTCACAAATGAACACAAAAGCCAGGGCTAGACAAACGGGACCAACTTCACAAAGGATCCCCACGGAGGATTGCTTCAGTATATTGGGAACAATAGAGTAACAACACAAGGCCCTCTCAAACTTTTAGCACTAGATTCGGCCGTCTTTGATTTTTTACAAAAAATAACTCATTTCATCAAACCCGCTGATTTGGATAGGACCTTGAGACTTTGCACAACACGTGAAATGCAAGTCTCAATGTCTTTTAATACATGACTCCTCCACAACAGCTCATCGACCAAACTCAACTATGGATTTCCATTAGGCAGTGGCATAGGAGACATCTGGACATTTGTTTTTCTTCTTCCTTATTTTGTTGTTGTTGTTGTTGTTGTTGTTGTTGTTGTTGTTAGTTTTTTTCTTGGCGATGCTGCTCTTTGGTATTTGTCACCGGGAGAGGGCGCAACATCGACTGACTCGGAGGGACTATACAAGTCAATGAATATAGATTGTTTTGAGCCAGGTGGTGCGATATCGGCAACTACGTTAACAAAATTTACATCGCCAATCAAGCCTGGATAATTACTAGCATGACTTACCATGTTAATTGGATTTTGCTGAACACTCGTAAAACATAGATCTTCTACCTGCAAGAGTAGCGGAATGATAAATTACTTCAAAAATACCAGCAAAAAAGTTAATAATTTTTTTTAACCAATAGTTTAAAAAGAGAAGACTGGCGCATTCAATTCTTACTACAGAGGCAGGCAGACAAGGCCTCTGTTGCTGTGGTCTGATACGCCTAAAAAAACGCATATTGGCAGAACCCGACAAAACCTTAAATTTGGCCAGCCCTAAATTCATGTTTTTGAGGAAAACAAATAAATATTTCAACAACAAAAAATTGCTGTAAAAGATTTTAAATAAGCTTATACTGCAGACCAGGGTTCTCCCCAGGTTTTGTCAAAGCTGTGGGGCATTCTGGACCAAAATGTTTTGATGTTTGGCCGAAGCACGCTAAATTGAAACAACACAGTTCGGAATGTTTTCTATTTGGTGTTTATCTTGGTTTCAAAAGCCCTACTGTGTAATCTGGAGCATTCTTTATGGTTTTCTCTCAATTTTTTTGAGAATTTATTTATGTATTTTGTGTGTGTGCATCGGCTGAAATTTGCACATATCGGCATGCAATTCGCGCGTATCGGCCCGATACGCAAGCAAGCTTGTATATGAGGAGAACCCTGCAGACATATAAAAAAAAATAAAAAAAATTGTTTTGATTTTCTTTTTCAAATAAATTGTCCTATCATGCCTATCCATAATTTTGTTTTAGCATGTTCAGAAGTACTCCTTTGGTAAAGAGTCTACAGAAAGTTAATTGAGTGTTGGAAAAGCTGTGTTGCTAAAAGAATGGAAAAGCTGATTAACACTTTAAAGATCATAGCAGCAGGGCTGAATTTCATAAAGCTTTTGAGCAGAAAATACTGCTTAGCAATTTTCTAAGCTAAGCAAAAAATGAGTGGGGCACCAGTCAAAATAATGTAGACCTTATGAAATTTTGGCTGGTAACCAGTTTTTTGCTACATGTAAGCAATATTTTTCTGTGCTTAGCAAGTTTTTGTGCTGACAGGTTTTATGAAATTGGGCCCTGGTGGCTTGTTCCAGCCACACTTAGGCGGCCGCAAACGGCTGCAAATTTATCCAGTATGTCCTTACCTTAAACATTTTTTTATGAAAACAAAATTGAGTCAGAAAAGCAACAAAACTGTGACTTTGGCAAAGTGTAATGATTGTACAGAAATGAATGTTTTGTAACAAATTAAAGAACATAGTGTAGGTATTGTGTTCTTCATATGACACAGGCCTAAATGGCGCCGTTAAAATAAAACGTAAATAAAAGTGTTATACAAAAATTAAGGCTTACCAATCCTTGGCCTGTTATGCCAAAATAAATTGTGTTTTTTTTGCGTAAGCCTAGATCCACCTCCATGGCCAGACCATGTTATTTTCTTTAAAAGGAAGCGTTGTTTGCAAAATATAAATGACCCCGGTCTCTTCTCTACATATCAGCTAAGTTGGGCATTCACTCACCTTGACTTGATGTCTCTTTGACTTAAAAAACCAGCGCTCATCAATATGCGATAACACTGCACTCAATCCTTGGTGTGGCCAAAAATTTATTTCAGTGGATGTTGCGTGTGGAGCTGTCGTGTGAAGCTGATGTATAAAGCTGTTGTGTAAAATTATCCAGGCATAAATGCATAAATTCTATAGTGGTAAGAAATGAAATGAAAAAAACCCAAAACAACAACAACCCAATGACCTTCGCATATACTGACAATGAAAGCTAGCTGGGCTTTTTTTCTGTCTGTGTCTATTATAATGCGAATTATGTAGAGCGAATTGCCATCAACAGTTGGCTGCATATGAAGTCAGGTTTCGTCATACACACTCGAATGGCTATTATCAAGAGTCACGCTTGATCGATACACATTATAGACACTGGTTCCAGGGTCATCTCAACTGATTGGCAGGGAATTCCACCATTACACCATTGCCCACTAAGCAGTGTTCCTCTCCCCATTGCTATTGAGATACCATGAGCTGGCAACAGTGGCAACCATCTTCACGCCCTCCCCATTAGGTCCTTTGACCTTGGTTGGTGCTACTTGAAATTAGTGACATATAACCATATGGTTATGTAACTAGACATCATTTGGATTGGAGGGGGGGGGGCTACGAGGGCCAAAAAAAATTATTACTATTATTCATTATTCATTTTGATTATAATTCTGTGAATTTAAATTTATTTAATTTTTTTCTTTCTTTTTTCTATTTATTTATTACAATTTTATTTATTAAATTTTATTTATTAGGGTTTCTTGTATTATTATTTTTTTTGGGTGGGTGGGGCTTTTTGGTGCATAATAGAACCATTCATTTGTGCACTTCATTTATCTTACTTGGGGGAAATGGGGGACAATCACTCCTATTACTAATTATGCCACCACATGAAATGTTCTAGACAAAATTTTATAAATTCCCTCCTAGGTCCTAGGTGTGCCCTTCTCATTATAAGGGAAAAAACAACGACCTTGCCCTGTTGTACATTACAAGAATGACGTGCCAGGCAAGGCATGAGTGGAGTGAGGCGGCCATGCAAACTGAAACACAATAAATGCTGCAAGGTATTTCCATGGTAACAGGCTAATTATGTATTCACTCGTAGGGGTAGAGGTTGACATTTCAACCTCCATGACTATAACCCAGGTATAAAAAGCTGTTTTTCGAATTTGCTTTTTGGGCCATGGGCTCGATTTCACAAAGCACTAAGATCAGCACTAGATCAGCATATATTACCATACTGCAGGCTGGCAAAATGGCACATTATAAGTGTACGCAGTTTGTAAATCTACATTCAACAAAAGACTGTATGTGTGTGCATGAATGCGCAATTAAATATCTACCAATTAAATATATATCTACCAATTAAATATCCGTGCGTGCTTGTTATGCCGCTATTGCACTGGTACATGTACCATGCAGAATGTTCAGGGCATGTATGAGGTCATCTGTTAGTGTTATTAAATCAGTAGGCCTAACCCTAACCCTTACCCTTACCCTAATCCTAACCCTTACCCTACCCTAGCATGCAGATCGAGAGGGGTTAATCAAAACTTTAGGGTTGTCAGAATATTAGGGTATCGGATCATAGAGCAATCACCGTGTTGAGTGTCAGCCTCGATTGCTGCCTGCGCTTATAATTGTAATTGGCTGCCGTTCTGATAGGGAACAAATCCTGGGGTATTCTGCCATTAGTTATAACATGTACATAATATGTGGACAGACCCACCAAGATGATGAAGCTGTGTCTGAATCAAGCGACTTTGGCTATGGCTGCGTCTATCGGCTGCAACGACAACAGTGAAGAATAGGACTTTTCAGTGTTGTAATTATAGCCATAGCCACTACCTGCCGAAGCCATCAATTTAGACATGGCCTTTATCTAGCCCTAAAAGAGTTAATTCAAACAAACACTCCAGCCACTAGCACTACTCTACATTACAACATAGACAGATCTGTGGAATCATGGACAATTTTGAAAATTAATTGTATTGTGTTATGGCATGATTAGTGCATGTTCCTTGCTCTATGGTTAGTGTACTGTAAACAACACCTTGCAACAATGATTTGACCTTGACCATTCCCATGAACTCTCCAAAAAGATTTGCAGTGACCTGCAAAATAGCACAATGGCGTACTCCTACGGTATCATAGTTCATAGACTACTTCTTGGTTAATCATGTCACGTCGTGCCATTCATTCATTTGATTTCATCACAGGCCACAAGCACTGAAAATCAATTTTACCCAGGGCAAGGTCAACGTTGGTCCCCGATAACTCTCATGACTCTACCTCCATAATACTATAAATAATAGAGAAGACATTGTTAATATTATTGAACAACTCGTTCAGAAGTTCACCCTCAAAAGTGTCGTTAACAAACCCGGCTTATTTATTACAGAACCATCAGTAACTGTAGTCTGTTTATGAAACACTTCCGTAGACAATAAATTGTCTGTAATAAATGATCAAAAATGAAAGAAACTACTTACAAAGTTACACTCAGTTCAGCCCTTTTTCCTGCTTCCTTTGACACTGTGCTTGCCGCATGTTGTGTGACAAGATCAAGAATAGCTCGTTCAACAACACAGCTGATTGAGCAGAGCACGTGACGCATAACAATGGTGTTGATCTTTCTTCTCGGAATGTTTCATTATTTGTCCAGGTAACAATTTGTATGAGGGAATTTTTTAAAGGTAGTTTTGTAGGTTTTTCTCCTCGTTGTTTTTTCAAACTGACTTCGTGTGTATAATACGTTTAGTTCTTTATGTAATTTTTGTCTCTGAAATTAATATGTTTTTCTTATACCGATATGAATTAAAAAATTACAGCATAACGGAATTGCAGCTGTGTAAATGGTCTCCCTCAGAAGTTGTGGTTTTACCCATTGTCCAAGGAACCGTGTTCCAAGGAGGAAACCAAGTCCTTCGCGAAAACAAATCGACTGAGGGCGCTCTCGCGAACTGTCATCGGATTTTGTGGGGGAAGGGCGGGGTAGGTGGTAAAAAACTGACCGCAGTAAATTCAGCTTTTTGAAACACTGCATCATACTCGCTATCTCCTAGTTCAGGAGGAATTACAGGTTTGTTTATATTATATATATAATGGGAGATATTTCTTTACTGCTAGCGTTGTCAAATTGAAAAAACTCATCCCAAAATAGGTGTGGAATTTAACTTAATTATAAAGGCGTTGTTTTTAAAACTCCATTTTACACACATACCAAAAACAACATTGACACATTAGTTGTCGAAACCTTACAATTGCGGATCTTAAAGGCACACGAGGCTTAAAGGGTGAAACACAATGAGTTATGACAAACCCATGATACATTTATAATGTTTATTTCTATACAACCGACACCATTATGACTAATTACAATTTAATTTCAGCCATTAAACGTAAAAAATAATACAATACTTGCACTAAGCCTTTCCTATGAAATATGTTAACTACATTCATGCATGAATCACGCATGCGTACAGAATCTCGTGGTGGGCAAACGCCATAGAGTTGTGCACATGTTGACCTTTTAGTTGAGAGGTCAATTTGTCAAATCTTGTGGCCGTTTTTCAGTCTCTATGCTCTTTGTGCAATTTGATAAAAGGAATGGACTGGTAGGCCTATCTGGTTTCAAAGAAAACGTGTTGGATTAAAATAAAATCATTGAAACAATAGAATTATTTACCGAGAAAAGTGCTAATAATACAGAGTAATAGCAATTAAAATCATAACTTACATTTTTTATTATGTGAGGAACTTTTGTTGTTT
>CM021543.1:12503427-12523776 GCA_010994315.2 Pisaster ochraceus | reverse complement strand
TGATTTGGGCTGTCAACCCAAATCTACTGTCACCAGAGGCATCTTGCCATACTCCCGGGGCTGCCAAAACAGGCCGTACCCCATTCACAGTGATGTCCGTAAAGGATGTCATCCACTAGGAGCCTGGCTGGTAGAGCAGAATGCCATACCTTTCCAGCGGCCGCTACTGGTGATGATGATGTTGTCTTACTCAGTGAACTGAATAATTATGGGCAACTAATTACATCTCTATTATTTTTGGCCGGCGGAAAAGGTTTAAATTATGATTGGAATAACAGTACAATCACTTACACTATCATATATTATCTTGAAAAAAACCCCAACAACAACAAAACAACAACGACAACAACAACTCGGTAATGCTAAAACAAATAATAACCAAACTCATGGCTCATCTAGCGAGGGACAAGCAGAGTCTTACATGTTGGCCTCTGAGAGAGACTTGGCCAGGGTTGAAATGCGAGGCCATTGAAAACATTCCATATACCATAAGTCGTTTATATGTATATCTATAAATGTGTATGTTTGTGTTTGTTCTTGTTTATGCCTCTGACGAAGGTCCGGTTTGGATCGAAAGCTAAGGCCATCTCCCCTCTTAATTTTATATTATTTATATAAACTCAGTTTATAAAGGTTTGCATTATATACATGTTTTTTCCCTTTCTTTAATCTAACGTGTAGTTCGTGGTATATCAAAAAATAAAATTGTCTGCATTGACTTGACCTCTATCGAGGTAATTATTGATAATCAAAATTACCTTACAAAAATACACAACATTAGGTTATTCTCATAATTATGTTTTCAGGATTAACAGACACACACGCGGGGTAAGCGGGAAAAGGTTATCAAAACTTGATTAGTCATAACATCTATCGGTACCAATGGACTAGCAGAAGTTTAACTTCTAAAAACCATTTATTGTTGTCATTTCAGAACGTTGCTCTGGTGTGGCATGAGATTCTGTGCCCCCCCCCCCCCATACGGCGAATTAAATTGTACAGACCTCTTCTGATCTGATAGCGCCCTCTTTTGACTCCTCCTCCTCCAGCCCATGTAAATTTCCCTTAATATGGGGCAGAATCTTCGGGGACACATTTTCCTATGACCCGGCTGTGGCTCTGTCAGCCTGTTTGAAGGCCCGCATCGAAAGCATACGTTTTCAAAAAAAATCAGACTGAGACTTAAGTCGGAGCCTAAAGCCAAAGCCGTGATTTCGGAAAATGTTGTAGCCGTATAGGATATCATGTTAATAAATCAAACAAAATTTGTAACAACAAAATATAATTTTCAATAAAAAATATGAATCTACAAGTACTCTGATCTAAACATAGGCCACCAAATGTTCCGATTTGCGGGTGAAACATTCTTATACGAATGTTTTCTATCGAATACGGGCATTAAAACGTCCTTTTTATTTCTAAAGGTTTACAAAACATGAATACAAAATAATATCACCCACGCTTTGGGTTTGTTGTACGGAGTTCCGGAAATGCCATTCGACAAGTCGGATAGCTCTTACAGACAGAGCTCCGTTTTGTAATGAGCTAAAAACAGAGATGTTTTCAATCTGGATCGCCCAGACTGGTTGCGATCATCATTAGTTCTTCATACTTTGCAGGCTTAGCACGACGGCAGTATTTACAGGATACCAGTTTCAGCAGCAAACGGTTAGACACCAGAAATATCTGCACATGAATGACAACAGTTATGAAAAGCTTTCATTCAGGTGTCCGACTTGTTTTCATGGGGTCATATATTCATAAGCTATAAAATCAAAATGTGTATACCAATTTATTTAATTACGCTTGCTTTGTGTTGTAATCATCATTTTTATTCTCTTTTGGAAAGTGCTTTTACTTCGGTAACATCGAAGTGAAAGAAACACTCTGGTGTTTGTATATTACAACGGTATTTTCTCCTAAAACTAAACTTAATCTAGACGCAGTAGAACTACCGTCACAGAACTGAACCGGTTGCCATGGTTCGATTTCACAAAGCACTAAGAATCATCTGAATATGAGTTGTCAATATCACCATAGTGATTTGTATTGTGACTTCACACTTTGCTTAGCAATGGGATTGATACACAGTTAAGATCAATCTTAACTCTTTGTTAAATCGGCCCCCGGGTGGCAGGAGACCAGACCCATTTTAAGGTAAGTATAATCCGGAATCTGCACCCGGAAGTGGGATCACAGATCCCAAAACTTTGGGGTGCAGCACACGCGCGCGTGTGACGCATAACGCACACCAAAGCCTGCGTACATTGACTTACCTCTACAACAGCCGATAAGAATAAGTTGAGGACGACCACTGCTAAGATGATTCCCTTGAAGTGGAAGCTCGGAATGTGTTCAAACTATGGCATATCAAAATAACACGATGTAAAAAGTACTCAATAAAAAACAACGACTACAAGTAACACAATCAAGATGGCTGACATGTAAAGCTTTCTACCGGAATTTCAACTTTATGCAAAGTGGGGCCGTGCCAAATAGGCGGCTGTGGTTACGGTTGCGGCTGGATTACCACGTTGAAGCATAGACCGTGTCCAAATTGGCGTCTCTATGGCTACGGTTACGGCTACGGCAACGGCTGGATTTCTGTGTCATCATGCGTTGAAGAATAGGACATCCTTAGAAACACCTTAGCAACAGTCGTAGCCGTAGCTGTAGCCAATTCAGATACGGCTATAGGCTGCCCTCAGCTACACACCAGTCACCAACTACAGCCGCCAATTTAGCTACGGGAGAATAAAGTAAAAAAATAAAATAAAACTGAAAAATAAAATGATGGGCAGTTTACCCTCCGATAACTCACCTCTAAGAGTTCTTCGATTTCCTTCGGTGGATAAAACAACATGACAAAACTACAGACGATGATGATAAAGAGATCCACCATGTACAAATCTAGAAGAAATATAACAGAAATCAAAGCTAGTAAGTGAAATGTAGTAGGCAAACCGACCTTTTTGCAGTAATACGGGTTTAAATCTAAAACCTTAGTGCAAAAGGTACAGTCTCAAATTCAGGATTTTTTATAACATTGACTTGAGCGTGACTTGAACCCAGGACCGGCGGATTAACAAAGTTATCTAACCCTAATTTTGGTGGTCTTCCTATTATGCCAATATCTTTGTTCAGGGTGCCAGTCGGAAGCCATACAACCTGTAACTGCCGTGTGTCACCAGGGTTTTTCTATTACTTGATGGCATTTAATAAAATAAAATGGAAGATTCATAGTTGCATTCACAGTTTTTGTAGATGGGTTTCCTGTAGGGTTTTCCCGGTGTGTATATGATTGCCATTATGGTGAACTGGAACATGGATACCAAGAAGACAGAGGTCGTTTCCCAGCACTGAATGTTCTTTTCTGTTTTTGATGGAACCATCGGAGTAAACCTTAGGAGAGGGAGAGAGAGAGAGAGAGACATATAAGACATGTTTAAGGGAAACAGAAAAGTTAAATCTGAATTTGAAACAGTTACAGCAGACCCTCAGTTCTGCACGTGACGTCACAAGCTCAACAAGCACCCTTACAGAGGTCAAAGGAAGGCCTCTCATTGGCTGTGAGTTGCGTACACACGTGGTTCCCATTGTTTGACCTCAAAGATGGCGGCCTATGCAAGGGCCATAGTTCATAGGAATAGCCCCACACGTAATCTACGATAGTACGAAGACGAATGAGTATTACTTAAAAAAAGATTATCCCAATGGCTAGATCAAGGCGCTTTGCGATGATGCCCCACTGGTATTGACTACAAACAGATCTTGAAAACTCGCATTTATTCCATTCTGCTCAGATCACATTCAGTCCATAGCAATATTGTCAATTATATTACTTTTCAATTCGCCAAGCTCCTCGGAATATAAAATTAGAGTGATGGCGCTCTATAATGCCTGACGATTGATTGATTAATTTATTGATTAATTTGCCGTCACATCTTTATGCCTATAAGTTATTTACGTGTATGGAAACCAACATGTTCTTAACCACGTTCAAATAAGTCAATATTGTATTGATTATACACTGCACTTTAAAGTGTTCAATATTGATGAGTATGAATGGATCAAACAAATTGTATACTACAGCTCTGATTACGAAACAGGCAAAAATTAGTGGAGAAAAAAAAAAGCATCAATAATTAACTGTATCAAAAAACATTAATAAATATAAATAAACATAAGCTTCTATCTCAGTATTTTTCTTAAATGCAATCCGAATATCATAAACCATCTTTGTAAGACCCTTAAGTCAAAGTTGATTCCGAGACTGTCTCTGAAAGGACTTAACAACTCTACGAACCACGGTTGAGATTTGAGGAGGACAAAGATCGCTGCTTGGCAGACAGTCTGGACAGCCACTTGTAAGGTCAGAGACAAGATGATTGGCGTTACAAATAGCTTCGTTGTCGGCTTCTTCAGGGCGATGGAATGGTAGGCTCCGTTACGCCCCACTGAGGAGACGAACAATAAACAATAAACGTTACCAGACATAAATGGCATGTCCCGTAGAGGTGAATGTGATCCAAAGCTGTGGGTTTGGGATATGCAGTAAAGATCAGAAATGCTTGTTTTTAGTAAAAATTGCACTAAATGTATAGTTTTATGCTGCAGAGTGATATTATCGAACTAGTCCACACTGTCAAACGGTTTAACATCATGGTACTGTTGCAAATAAATCCAGGGACTTTGGAATGCTAGGTGGCAGCAGACCATTATTAGCTATTGCCATTGTTTAATACATAATGCTGAGCATGCGCACAATTCCAAGACAATGGGTTTACCTGGTAAGTCTGCTGCCACCTAGCGTCCCTACAGTCTCAAAATGATGTGACTGTTTGGTACCATAGTAATTAAGCTGTCGTAACTAGTTTATGTTATTACATTAAATGATCCATGGTGAGCGTCCAACAGTGGCCATAACAGCAGAGAATCTTGGTCTAATTTATGTGCGTCTATATTGAACAAATTGGCGCAGTTTGTTTTCGTCTGGATTACTTTTCGCCCGACTCACCGAACCTTTAAATACCGAGCAGGTTTGCTGGTCAAGTGCTCATCTACTCTAGAGTGGCAACGGTCATTGTTTTGAATCCAACCCGAGTAAGAAGCCTTTTAATAACACACATCAGTGATGGGTAAAACACAAATCATTCATTTTGTTTTAACCCCAATGCAATTCACTGAGCCTATATGCATATTGCTCTCTTTTTCTGTAACACTAGTGGCAAGATTTTTGTTGTCTACAAGTGGGTCAAATACTTACTGAATAAAATCACAGTTGTGCAAACGAAGATGTCCGAATACATGAACATGAAATTACTTAAGGCTGAGTGGGCCTGTAGAAGTCAAAAAGAAAGAATAAGGTTGCAACAATAGTATACTAGCGGCTCATGATATAGAACTCAAACTCATCACTCAGTGACGCTCACATGGCGCCCAAACATTACCCCTGGTCACTGGGTCATTTATTTAATTCCTTAAACCATCTCAGCTCCCTGGGAGTATACAGCCTGTGCTGCCAAGTATGTAGCGCACCAAGGTAAATCAACCGCAAGAACCATCTCTAGCCTCACAGGTACCCATTTACCCCTGGGTGAAAAGAAGCAATAGTTGAAGTGTTTCACTCAAGGAAACAAGTGTCATTACCAGGATTCGAACCCATTGAGTTGATGGTTTTATAACAGGTTACCTTTGGTCTTTCCTCTTTCCCGTGTAGCTTTCAACAGGGAAAGAGCACATTCTATTTTCTCGTGGTAGTTCTCTATTTGTAGGAAGTATGGCTCAATACCATCTGGGTGAGTATCTTTTGCGCTTTGATCATTTTTATGTAAAGGGGCACAATATAATTTTAACAAATTATTATAACTTCATTTGGATACTTTGCGTTCGTCAAGCATGAATTTGGATGAAATGTTTATAATGTTTTTTATTTTGTGTTTGATTGTAATGTAGCACTGAACTCACTGTGTAGCAAATCATGACAGACACGAACTGTATCATGCTGTACAGTGCGATGAACTTGAACATACCAAAAGCCGTCACCAGCGAAGCACGGCCTTCCCTGGAATAAAAAATACAAATAAAAATGTTCAAATTTAACACGAAAATAGATGTTCATCCTGTAAAATGTAAAATTCCAATTGATTGTCCTGAAGGAAGAATACTCACTTGATGATAATCGGGACACAAGAGATGTTCTGTATCTTTGAGGTGAATGGCGAGGCGACTGAAGCCTCGGCCTCCGACAGGGCAATACCGGCATGAGCAGCCTTCAGTGCCCCGCAGTCGTTTGCTCCGTCCCCGCACATACCCACGCGGTATTCCAAGTCCTGAAGCGTCTGGACGAGTTCACTTTTCTGATCTGGTGTCATACGAGCAAAGATGGTTCCTTGAACTGCAAGCTTCAAAATGGAAGACACATTTCTGGTTGTGAAAGAACTTAGCCTGATAACAACGGCATCTTGTTTCTTCCCCCTTACATTTATAAAACTCAATGGGCGCGCTCGATTAGCTTGCTGGTTCAACCCGGCTGTGCTCATCAGGGTGAGCCCTAACAAGAGCTAAATGAACGCCAACTTCCCCAACAGCTTGGGACAGCCAACCGGAACTTATTTCATTAAGTACATTTATTACAAACGGAGCTCTTCACGAAATAATGAAATATCATGAGATTAAATTATTCCCTTGATTAAACGGCAATGAAAATAGTGAATGAAATAGGAATTAAGAAGGTCAAATGTTTTTGAGTCAACAGGTTCAAAGAAAACTGTAGTAGTAGATTCACCATTAAAGTTTGTCAAATCAGTTAACTCGGTCAATTCAGTAAATTTAGTCAATTCCGTAAATTCCACACGGTCTCTCCCTAAAAACTGTCACCCATTGGCACATTAGTAAACTGGTTCTTCTGGTTATACACCCCTGTCATTGTGGCAAGAATGCAAACGCATGCTAGGAACCCAGACGCTGACCTCGCTCCTAAAACATGTCACAACACCGTACGGTTTTAATGTCACGACAGCGCCACCACTTTAAAGATGAATTCCCATCATGAGCTTACCTGAGGTAGTACAGTCTGGTGTTGCTTCTTCACGGCTTCGAATGTTTTACCGTCTATAGCGTAATGCAACTTGCGTCTGATTGGCTCAATCTGAAGGGAAGTTTCACTCTGAGAAAAAATATGGCAACACATTTTTATGAATTTATAAATAAATAAAAGAAACATCTTTGACATGATTACAGGCGCATGCGTGAAGGTTTTTAATTTTCGCGCTCTTTTTCTAAACAAGAAGGATGGCGGGCTGGTCCAAATTTCAGGAAGCTGTTCAGCATACTTTGGTTAGCACAGCAAAATCTTGATTAGCAGAAAAAGGTTACCACCAAAAATCTCATGTCATGTACGTTGCTTGTGACTGGTACCCTACTTTATGTTTGCTTAGCAAACAAATTTGATAAACAAGTATTTTCAGCGTTAGCTGCTTGTGAGACTTTCGGTGACTCTAGGTGACGACAGCATATTTTAAGGTAAGTTTCCATTGCTTACGTAGTTCTGAGCATGCGCATATTTTCGAGAACAATATTGATTCATTTGGTAGTCTGCTGCCACCTAGCGTCCCAAAAGTCTCACACTTGACCCTGGATTAGGCATGATACACATCTCATGACTCACCCCGTCCGGAAACTCGAAATTAATTTCGTCTTGCTCTGACGTCACTTTAGTGCAGTGTAGAACCGGGTGCTTGGAATCTTCGCAGTCGTCAGCCACGATGCGTACGATGTCTTCATCCGCACCGACCATGCCACACTTACGGGCAACGGTAATGGCGGTTAAGATGTTATCACCTGGTCGTTTGGAGACAGAAACCGATTTAAGAAAGAAAACATAAAACAAACCGTCAAAAGTTAAAAGTTTACAGCAATGAAAACAGCGTGAAAAAGTGGCAATTCTTGTCAACACTCAAAGCGGGGTAGCACTGAATTTAGAGAAAAGAAAAACAGCAGTTCACACTGAAAACCGTCTCAGGACAATTGCTATCTTCCTTCAAACGTTTTCACAAATTAACCATTAAAAAAACCCCAAAAAACTAAGCCCCCAAACCAAATAGTTTATGGTATTAACTATAAATAGTAAACTTGCGGGTACAACCATATAACATGTCTTTGGTTCTGAGAAGAACCGTTCTGGAGCAAATTTACAAATGCCTAGTTACCTAATATCATCCACGCCATGCAAAGCTTCAAACATAACTTAAAGTAATTTGTGTCTGATAACTAGTAAGTTCCACGATACCTGTGACCATAACAGTTCGAATATTAGCATTCGTCAGTTCCTCAATAGCAGGTTTGGTCTCCGGTTTCAATTTATTCTGCATAACGAGAAGACCGACAAAAGTCAGATCACGCTCCACTTGGTCCCTTAAAGTAAAATGATTTCAGAAAAAACCCTGTTATAATTTGTATGTGGGTTTATATTTTGTAAAATGGATGATCGTTATGAAGCCGCCTGAAGGCTAATAGCTATCATGCTTGTGTTCTGAATGGGTGATGGATGCAGCCATTTTGTTTTTCAAGAACACGCAAATAGATCTTTGGCACATGACGTCACTTTAGAGATCAAAAAGAGGCTACTCATTAGTCCATAACTGTGTGCCATTGTTTCATCACCATTTTCCCTCCAAGATGGCGGCGTGATGACGTCAACTCAGCAGATCTGCTAACTGCAACAATATCAAAGCTTGAGAGTACAGTCTTGCTTCGATATTTTAGGCATTGTTAACTGAAAAGTCTGGTTCATGCTTTACCAGAAAGCGCGCGAAGTAAGTGCTGTTTTTCAAATTGTGACGCAAGATTATTTGTTTTGCTTGACGCACACCAGGCTCCTACACACTTGGGATATCGAATAACTTATTGAGTTCACATAATTGAACAACAAAGGTCAAATATTAACTGTTAATTTTTTTTTCATGAATCCAATTGGAATGACACTTTTACCTGTTAAGCTGTTGTAGTTTGTGCCAGGACAGCTTGGGATCCAGCTCTTTGGTAGCTAGTGCCAAGACACGGAATCCATCCTTGGTGTAGGAGTTTAGCTGCTCTTGGAAATCAGGCGGAACTAAAAAAGATCAAATTAATCCGTCTTAATCAGTCAGATAAAATGTGATACCCTGTAGATTTCAGGTCCACCAGAGGGATTCCATGATGGCGGTGCATGCCCCGAGGGTGGAAGTGTATAAATCAGAAAAAATATAGCCTGCTATTATCACCTGCTAACTCAGGTAACCAGCCACACTACTTCATATGGCATTTCAGTTGGTAACCTGTATCTGCTGAGCAGTTTTCCGTGCTAAGCAAGTTGTGCTAAAAAAGGGAGCTCCTTCAAACTTAACACAGCATGTGAGACGCCCCAAAACAAAATCATGCTGGCTTGATTGAATGCAATGACACAGGGATGGGCGGTGGGAGATCTGAGAGGGGGATGGGATTTGGCGGGAGAGCACTCTTGCTCCTTCGATGACATCTCGTTGACCTCGTCTTAGCTTACCTGTAGACATCTTGGAGAGGGAAGCTACCAGCTCTGGTGATCCCTTGATGTAGAGTTGCATGGGTTGATCTCTTAGTGATCGCGTAACGACGCTCATCCGCTGAAGCTCAGAGGAGAATGGAAACTGCTTCAAGATGCCAATCTCCTCAACATCCTATTAAAGTCACAAAAAGTCACCTCTGAGATTTTTACTCGGAGTCATTTTATCACTTGTAAAAAATCAATTTGATGTAAAAATTTTGGTAAGCAAACAGTATAGAGTTGTCAAAAGTCCTGATTAAAACTCAAAACTCTATATCACGTGCGTGAAATCTCACCTCTGGTTTGTGTCTGTCTGCAGTCACTGGTGATCGTACGATGGTGGATACCATCATATCAAAATTTGTGTTTTCCTTACTCGTTGGTTCTTCAAGCCCCTACAAAAAACGGTAAAACAATAATTAATAAAATAAAGTGTTCTCAGAGTCTGCATCATGGTGGGGGGTTGTTTGCCCAAAATTGTGCAAAGATAAAAACATTAGCAAATTTTCAACTTATTTTTAAATTTAGCCAATCAGTTTTCATTATGGTTGGTTATACTTGATACATAATAAAAACCTAAGTTCTAATTTCATCAAACGTTTCTTCTTTCTATGTCCAATTTGTTTCTTCCAGGTGTGCCTAAGTTTTCGCCACTGTTTCGTCTGATTTTGTTGGGGCATAGTTGCCCACCTTGCCCCCTTGGTCAGTTGCCCACCTGTCTCCTTGGTTAGTTGCCCACCTTGCCCTCTGGGTTATTTTCCCACCTTGCCCCCTGGGTCAGTTGCCCACCTTGCCCCCTCGGTCGTACGCCTATGATCTTCATAACTTCATACCACGTCTAATAACTGAGACGTTTCTCTTTCGTAAGAACCTTACCCATCCAGAAGCCTGGAACATCTTCAGATCGATCGGATCTCCACTTATCTCGCCATTGATGATGGTTAACGAGTGGCAAGTTGCCATGGCAACAATGTGATGTCCACTGGGAGCGTCGTTAGCGACGGATGTCTTCAGCTCACCGAAACTGAAACAGAACAAATGGGCCAGTTCAACCTTGACTTCTCTCTCCATTTCCCAGCCCCAGGCGTTTGGTTCAATTTGTTGCACGAACAAAATACAAATATGGAATGAAGGAGAACTAATTTTTAAGACACAACAAAGTTACAAATAAATTGTTTGAGTGAAATAGTTCTGAAGCTGAGTGATTGATCATGTCATCACCGTTTTGTAGAGTAGACGACTGTTTAATGCATAAGTCTGAGCTGAAATAGTGCACTGATATTAAGGAGTGACTGATTCGTACCGTCCATCCTCAGCCAACTGAACGCCCATCAAGTCAAGCCCATCTTCGGTCAAAGTTCCCGTCTGGGAATCAAAAAAGAAATATGAATTTCAATTCTACCGTAGTATTAATCTATTCATATACCACGGTTAGTGTCTATCGAGCCCTTTCATTGGCCGTCACCTTTGAAACAATGGAAACGTGCACGCGTGTACGCGCTGCGCATGACTCTCAGCCAATGAATGATAGCCTTTCACACGTGCGTAGTTCATCAAAGATGGTGCCCCATGCAAGTGGTTTACTGGCTCCCTTGCACCAACGTCACAACGAGGTTATACTGTCCCAACAACGCTCATCATGCTGAGAGATAAGTTGTACGGATTATGGTAGAAGTTTAAACGCAGTGGTGTTTAAGCACACTACATTGTATTATAAGGTCGTATCCGAATTCGCAGCTACGGCTACGGCTGCGACTGCTGCTAAGGGTGTTGCTAAGGACGTCCATAGCCGTAGCTGTAGCCGCCAACTCGGAGACGGCTTGACACACAGGGACAGTGACTCCCATTGGCGCAACCAAGACAATTGTAATGATGACGTCAGATGAATTGGGACAATTATTAAGTGACCTTCAACTGAAATGAAAAAACCTCTGGACGAGCATATTTCGTCAACCTTTTACTTCCATATGTTGGCACTATGTTAATTATGTTTTGACCATGAGAATTTGGCACGACAGAAAAACGATATGGCGGAACTGTCGTATTGAAAGTTTGTTCACCTTATCGAAGCAGACGAGATTTAGTGTACCGCACGTGTTGATACGCTGAGGACTGATGCAGAATATGCTTTTAGCTTTCAAACGAAGTTGGGCGTATACCATTCCGATGGTGAGGGCTGCAGGTAAGACCGGAGGGACGGCGATCGTGATGATATCCAAGCAGCGTTTGGCGATATAACTCGCGTCAAACTAATATTAATAAAGACGTGAAATGACAACAAATTGATGTTTGAATTACATTGGTCAAACGAGAATCAAAAGAACTTTATTTTCTTATAGAGCTAATCAACAGTTTCGAAATTTAGAAACTAATTTGTTAAGACTAGAAAACGATTGTCTTACCCCGAAGTTGACGAAGATAACAACCGTGTAGATAAAACCAACGAAAGCTGCAAAATCAATAAACAGAACCAGGTTATAAATGTTTCGGTTCTGTATCATTTTGTAGTTTGTTTCTGTAGCCATTAATGTGTATTACTTGCTTACCAAAAAATGACAGTAGAGCAATAAACATTATGGCGTCCTTGAGCATGCTAAAATCCATCGGCTTCGGGAAGAGGATCGAGCGTACTAAACTACCTTTCGCTGTCGAAAAACCTGAAAGAGGGGGAATACACGGTGACATAATTACGTTTAAAGGAAAATGCTGCTTTCTGATTGGACACTTTGTGTTACAAAAGTGTTTGTTATTAAAATTAATGAGGTTGGGAAAGTGTTTTTAACCTAGAATATAATGAGTCACATAAAATTGTGTAGTTTTTTCATTTACTTCGTGAACTAATACTGTCCGCCATTTTGTAGAACAAGTTTTGTCTACTCCACAACTGAAGATCTTCCACACCATGCAAAGCTTCAGACATCCCTTTCGTGGAAATGGTTTTTGTTTGAATAAAGAGGGTAGCCATCTTGTGTTTTTTTATCCCTTGAAACTAACTGTAGCCAAAGCGAGGCTGTGTGGATAGTCTGTTCCCTATATATAGCAAGTGTGTCTGAAGTGCACTGACCTGTTTGGACCACGACGGCTTTAACCATTTCGCCCCCGTAGTACCGAGTCTGAATAACATGAGTCCCGCAGAACAACGTGTGTCGTTTGTGCTTATCGGCGCTGTAACCTGGTGATGACTCTCCGTCGACCCCGCTGGTCCGTGGTAAGGGTGTCTTCGTAACTGGGACACTTTCACCTGAACACGAGGTTGTCAAGTTAAATTGGATGACTTCGGGACTCAAGGTGGCAGCAGACATATCGGGTAACTTTGTGTATTTCTGGGAATTGATCCAAGAACAGTTGTTGCCCGGTAAGTCTTCTGCACTTTGCATAAAAAGTGAAAACATCCATTCGAGGTGAGTGTCTTGAGGTGAGTGCTAGAGTACTAGAGTACTAGAGTACAGTCATTTGATGATGTGATGTAATTCCAATATAAGCCACGCCCACTTCACACAAACTGGACCAGAGGTACATAGGAGTTGCTCTGACCTATTTTTTAGTTTATTTATTTATTTTTTTGATTATGCAACAAAAGTTTCACAATTGGACTTGGTCTTTACGCTACGTTCTTCTTTTCTGTCACATGAAATACCCTTGAACGATAAAAATGTAGATTATTTATTTATTTATTTTTTATATGGAGTAAAATAACACTCAAGGGTACGCCACCTTTGGAGCCGAAAGTAGCGAAACATCCGGACTTACCAACAGTTAATTCAAAAAATCAAAAAGAGGCTGAGACAAAAATAATCTGGCCCCCTTCTAAAACAGACTCAGTATACACGTTATTGAGTGCAGGGAACCAGACAGAGAGTTTTATATTACCTGTTAGCATGCTCTCATTGACGATACAGTTGCCGGCTAGTAGTACTGCGTCGCACGTCATCATACACCCCTGGGAAGGGAGAACTATGACGTCACCAGGCACGATCTCTTCCTCCATCATCTCGATAGATTCTGCGATGACAAGAACAATTCATGATTTGTTTGTTAAAAAAGATATATATATATATACATTGGGGTTTGGGCTCAATTCTGTGCCCGTGGTTGTTGGGATGGGGTGTTTGTTGCTTAAAAAAAACAACACCTTTTTTCCCCTCTGGAAAACACAGAGGTGCAGTGCAACTCTACATACGGAAGCTATGTGAAAATTTCAAACTTAAGAGATATAATTTAAAGTAATTTGTCTTTCAAATACTGAAACACAAAATAAACAAATTAATTTATTTTAATAAGTACTGTATTCTTGGAATGCCGATCCTTTGAACGTAAATACTTATAAAAACAATTAGGTTTTTAATCGCAGCTGGTTTGGTGCCATGATAAGAAAGGAATTTGAAAATATTATAATATACTAACAATAATGATAAATAAATAAATAAATAAATACATATAAAGATGTAGATAAATACCGAATCTAAAAAACTCTCAGGTCAGTACGTATAACCCCAAATCTGTGTTTCAAATTGACCCGAAAATGGGTCAAGCAGACGCAGAATACGAGTTGAAATCCTTTTTTTTTTAAAACCAGTTTCAGGGTCAATCTGACCCACAAATGGGTCAGGCCCTCGGACCTAGAATCCAGCTCACTTCTGACCGGGACTTTTTAGAGTAGAGGATAATAACTTCATAAAACCTGTTAGACGTTTGAGCTCACAGAGAAGCTGTCAACACAGTCTTTGGTTCACTATTGCATACCATCAAAGAAAGATGAGTGACAGAACCATTCAAATCCATTGTAAACGCACATCACGCGCTGCCAAATTTTCTGGACCATTTTGAAACACAACTTTTCTTCTATAGAAAGCACAGACATTTTGCTTATCGGTAACCAGCTTAATGAAATTGGGAACTTATCTTCCTGTGGGTGTTCCCTCTACCTACCTCCAGATTTCCTCAAGACCTCAACGACCCGGTTGGACTGTACCATGTCTCTCAAGGTTGTACTTTGCTGTGTGGATGGAAGTAAATAAAAGGTTTGTGAACGATCTTTCAAAAGATCTACAAAAATTGGGAGAAACAGAGCTACACGTGTGTCTGACATTCTGAAAATCTTTGATTGTCTCAGAATCCAGACTCCAAGCCGAAGTATACTGCCGAGTCAATTAGCAGTGTTCAACTCAATCCCAGAACATTTTTAGCTGGGAAGAAAATTCAAACAATTGGCTGAGGACTGGGGTTTGTTTGATTGTGAAAGCAGACCAGGTTAACCTGAAAACAGGTCTTGGTTCCTTGCTGGTCCCAAAACTTAGTCCATTGTACCAGAATTTGGAGCGAAAAATCTAGATGCAAGACCTTAAATTCCTTCACCTTTCTGGTAGTGTAGAGTGAGAGAGCAATGGAGATGGCTGACATTAAGATGATACATCCAGAGTAGTAGTAATACTCGTCAGCCATCCACACAGAGACACTGAAGATCTGGAA
Source organism: Pisaster ochraceus (assembly GCA_010994315.2). Classification (NCBI taxonomy): domain Eukaryota; kingdom Metazoa; phylum Echinodermata; class Asteroidea; order Forcipulatida; family Asteriidae; genus Pisaster; species Pisaster ochraceus. The sequence continues at coordinate 12,508,745 of CM021543.1, read as the reverse complement.
GACGTAGAAAGGATTCAGAACCTTGCAAGAAAAGGGAAAAAATAACTTTATAAGTTACGATTACGCGGACGTGAGCCTGTAAACGTGACAGGATTCACGAAATGGATAACTGACAAGAATTTAAAAAAAGTACTCAAATGAAATGTCAGGTTTGATAGTACTATATAGAAAAGGAAAATGAGGAATTCGAGAGGACCAAAATGTTTGTTTTATTTACTCACTTCTTGTACAAGTAAAACAAGAATGGGACGAACTTTGATGACTATCTTATTTACACCGTAGACAAATCGCCTGATCGGAGATACAAATAAAACAACAGTATAACCACATTTAAAAAAATAATTTATCAATTTATCAGTTAAACCTTTTCACTATGTTCAATCAGTCATGCTGGACAAATTACTATACAACGACAAAGCCCTTATGGCGTTAAAACGTTGTTCGATTTGTGCAGAAGTCGGATTTGGTGGCAGCAGTGGGATTGTATGTCAAGCAATACAGGTAGTCACCATGCTGAGTATCTTGTTTGATGGATCGAGTGCTTAATTCATGGCAAGAAATCACTCACCGCTCGTCAGCTTCTTGTTGAGATAGACCATTTTGAAGTTTGTCATAAAACTCGGAACAACTTGTTGCCCCATCAAGAGCTCTGAAAAGACAGAAAACAAACAAATCAGTCCCATGTTTTCAGACATTGCTTAAATTTACCAGATTCCAGAGATGTAATAAATAACTATGTATTTTACCTGAGCTTGTAGAAAGCTTTATCTAATGGGTGCCACACGTAGAGCATCTCTTGATACCGAAAGTACTTCCAGATACCGTCAACTACGACATCGTGACGTAATAACATCCGGAGGGTCTTGGCTGAACACTCACTGTATAACACATATCAAAAAAATTGAAAACTGAATTTCATGGGAAATATTTTTTTCTTACGAAGTCAATGCTTAATAAATTAATAAATATTAGATGTGCCGAAAGAATGTTGGTCATTTTTTTACCTTTTGGATTTTATTTGCAGTTTGTGAATTGAACAAACATGGTTTCGTTGATAGATATCCTGGAGAAGAACAAACAACAATGTCAAAACAAACTGTGATTTTTTTTCTTAAGAACGAATACGGCGTTTGGAAACAAGGAAAGTTAAAACTATGTTCGTCTAAGACCGCTTGAAGAAGGTTTTCACGTCAATGGAAACATTTCGCCTGGCGTCATCACAAATTGCACTGAAATCTCCAAGACGCCATTTTGGGAGTTATTTTTTTATGTGAGTTACTGTGCAGTCTGCATTAGCTGACGCACGCGTGCAGTTAGACTGGCATCATTATTGTACATGCTATATTTTTCCCAAAACGGCAGCTCATGGGCAGACAATATTTTAGAGTATGAAATTAGTGCAAGGGTCAATAATGTAGATGTGATGATACAGTTTGGCGCAATTTTCATGTTCTGAATAAAGATGATGAGTTTTCATGACAACCTTAATTATAACAGAATCAGCCTCTGGTAGGTCACATGCGTAACACGTGATCTTGATAAACCAATCCGGTTTCCAGTAAAACACCAGGATAGCGAATCCCACAGTTAGGACGCAGAGGGCGTAACTCAGCCAAGTCCATGGTGTACTCCGGCGGTATCCGAAGCATACCTGGGGAAAAAAACACCGTGACAAAAGACTAATCAGGTTAGAAGCTTTACGGGTCAGACAAATCGAAAAGATGCTCAAAGCCAGCTTCCAAAAAAATTATAAAAAAGTGTAAACTTTTAATAGACAATAAAATGCCCCTATTTAGTACTGAATCACAAATATAAAAAGACCACCTACAAAAGAGTCGTCTCTCTCCTCGTTGATCTTTACACCCCGCTGCTTCTCGCTGGTCCCCGTCCTCATCATGCGCGTTTCTTCGCAGTCGTCAATACTGAATGTGTAGTGGTGAGCCTCCAGTGTCGGTCGTGTCAGCTCATTCTAAATAAACGCAATGATATAAACGAAAGAACTGGATTTTCAGCTTAATATTTAGATCATTGCAGAGGCTGATCTGAACTTTTTCAGTTTACAGTTGTGGCTTAAATTTTTACTAAAACATCACTTGTTCATACAGAGAATATATATATTTTTTTATAGCATTCTTAAAAGTCAGCAAACTGTACAAAATTTTTGTGTTCGAATACAGTAATGCAAGCAAAAAAACCCAGAATGCATGAACAAGGGACCATGTCAGTAGTCAGCAATGAATCTACCAGGTGTAAAAAAAAAACTAAGCTTGATTCAGACGAAATATTTTCCTAATCCTAACCAACCCTAACTCTCCCAGGCGTGCAGATCACGAGCGGGTATCGGAATATAAGGTTGTTGGAACACAAAGCAGTCACTGCTGCAGCTAGCTATAGTCAAAACGTTCAACCAAACTTACTCTGCGACAGTTTGATAACGAGAAGACCCACTCGATCCACGAAGCGAAAGTTATGTGTGTAGTATTTTCTACCTCCACAAGTGGTACTTACTAAGCAGGACAGTTCTTTTCAGAACTAAGTAGTTCCACAAACTCCGCAATCTACTCCGCGGCAGTTGAATAAAAAAAGCAAGCTAGACCCCGCGATCTACTCCGCGGCAGTTGAATAAATAGCAAGCTATTTTTCGAAGAACAAAATACACAGCAAAGTAGACCATGGTGTTATCGCATGCCGAATAATACAATGGTCTGCAATTCATTAAAAGCATAAACTTTGCCCTTTTGACACTAATCTTTGACTATTCGACAGGGATCTATGATTAATATTGTGCTATACATGTACACAATACCGCCCAGAGCTCCAATAGATTCACTCACCTGAGGTAGTTACTACCTCCACGGTTACCTTGTGTAATAGCTGATTCCAATCAAAACGAACAAGTAAACAATCTGTCCTAAGCTTAGAGCACAGATACCTTATCACTCAGAAGTATGATTAAACCTAAACCTATGGCTGGGCTCACAGACAACCTTTGGTTTTGAGTTTACCACAGATACCAGAATACCGCAGTTTAGGCCTGCACTTGCAATTATGACGTTGAAAATAGTGGGATAAGATATCGACTGACCTGGGAAAGGGCACGATCTGTGATCGAGGGGGAAAAAAACCATAATTCACAAATTCGCTTTATTCAATCATTTCTTTAGTCTACTTGGCTCACTCAAGGCGTTTGAGTTTATTCATTTTATTTATGTGGAGACAAGGGAAGGAGGCCGGTCCTCTATTTAAAAAGGACGAGCATTCACAAACAAATAATGCAAAATCAATATGATGTCTAAAATAAGAAATAATCTCCCGCACTTGAACTGACTTTTAATCGACCTCCATTCAATAGCAAGCAAGACAAATTGCTATTTAATAGCATTAACACTACATTAACACAGTCACTTTATAAAGGGCGAAAGGGCAACACGACACGAGGCTGTCTACCACTCACAAGTTTACAACATCTCGATTGAACTAGCCCCCAAAAATGTCAATATTTCTCTCACAAAAAGACGATTAGATACAAAACAACACTTACAGATAGCTCTATAATACTATTCGTCCCCAGATAAATAGTTTTTGGAGCATGGCCACAGCCATGCTCCCGAAAAAATAGAGAAAAATTCCACTCGAAAATAAAATGTGCTCTCTCTCCAGCTATTACTATTAGTTAAAAGTGGAAAAGAGAATGAGCATAAATTTAAAAGTAGCGACCCTGAACTTAACTTTTTATTGTAAGATATGCTAATCTTGCGCTTTTAGTCTATGGAGAGTGTTTAGTTAGAGCATGGAGGTAAAATATTTTACCGCCATGGTTTAGACGGACAAAGGGAAATCCTCCACATTGATAGCAAAAACATTGATACTTATTGTGTATAATGTGCACACACGCATGTGTGCATGTAACGTATTTTATGTCGTTGCACCACCCCACCCCTTCCCAAAAGTGATGAAAATGTCTGGTTTTATCATTGCAGCACCACCACCACTCACCGTGAGAGAAAGTTTGTACATTGTGTTTCCGCAAACCACAAGCGACCTATGACATGCCACGGGTGTTAAAAAGATGAATAGCACTAGGTTAAAAAACAACAATCTGAAGTTGTTTGTATCAGTATGAGAGAGAGAGAGAGAGGGAGTTTCTTTTCTGTATTATTTAGTCCCCAACTGATTTGTGATAAGAAATTGACACTCTGCACTTTTGGACTCCCGCGGGGTTCGAACCCACGACCCCTGGATTCTATAGAGGGGCGTCTTACCAGTGTGTGGTGACGACTAAAGAGTCAAAGGGTCAAAGTTCATGCTGCTTAGAGGGGTGTCTTACCAGTGTCTGGTGACGACTAAAGAGTCAAAGAGTCAAAGTTCATGCTGCTTAGAGAGGGGTGTCTTATCAGTGTCTGGTGACGACTAAAGAGTCAAAGGGTCAAAGTTCATGCTGCTTAAAGCTGTGCTGCAATATCAATTTTCTGCTAAGCAACGATAAAAGCAGAAAATCAGTCGCACACAAAAATGGTACGTGCGACATGGTATTTGGCCTGGTAACATTATTCTGGTAAGCAGCATTGTTTCAGAGTTGCTTTTGTAGGGTTTTGTGTGCTTTGAGCGGCTCATGTGCAATTGTGGGCCCAAACCTTCCTGACGGGAGAATGTGGACGAAAGTTTGAAGGAGTCCTTGGTTTTTCACTCCAAAACAGATAATCCTACTGCCAAAATTGTTCACGGTAAGTAATTTTACAAAACAATAAACACAGCTAATAATAGAGTAAACTGATTTCCCCTTCCAGCTAAATATTATTAGAGATCACATTTGAGAGTTCAGACCTTATTAATAGATTCGTAGTGCATTTTGTTGGCATCTAATTACAGAACTTTTAAGTTATAAAATCATTTTCAGAAAAACGGAAACATTTATTCAGAATAAGAGCATTATACAGCCAGTGACGCTAGGCCAGACATTACCATAAATTTTACTTCATAACCTTGAAGTGGCCGTTTGTCGGCGTTATGCACATTGTATTTATAACAAGAATTGTCAATCTGGAAAATGGGAGCCCGCCCTCTATATTCGTTTCAACTCTCTACGTAAAGCTTACTCCACTTACGGAGTTAACTTGAGTGTGGATACAAATTCGTTGTGTACTTATATTCTTTGTCAGTTTAAAGGAAAACGCGTAAAATGCAGTCCATCCATCAGTAGCTAAATGGAGAGAGGTTAAGCTACACACGATTTGTCCGCGTTACGTCAGACCACGGATCTGCGTTACGTCATACGTACAATATTGCGCGTCGGACACTGTGGACGCTCTCCGGAACGG
>CM021543.1:12471687-12484009 GCA_010994315.2 Pisaster ochraceus | reverse complement strand
ACTTTCCCTTTCGTGCACTATTCTCGGAACGTATTATTTCAGCTCCGTGCCTAGATCTGGCTAATTAAACGCAAGTCCATACAGCAAAGGGCTTCCCCACTTTGGATTCCAGTGCTATAATTAAACACCAATAGTTTCATACTTCAAAGGGCCTTCTATCACCTGACGGTCTTAACTTCCTTGTTCGGGAGAGAGTTCTACACACCGTCATTTACTGCTGGACTGACTCAACTCAACGTACACTATGGAATATCCAGCGGACAGCGTGTTGCACCAGAGTCCGGGCCAGGCATCGCCTATGTTCTACGCCGAGAGGTGTGTATGTAAACCCCGCCTATAAAAGTCCCTTCCACGCATGCTGTTTGTTAATCAAAGTCCGCTTCAATTATTCGTTTTAACTGCTGTACAACAAAAGTGCAGCCTGCTCTATTGCCATTGCAGTTAGTTTCAAAACCATAGAAATAATTCCAGCCACTCTGGTACTTGAGTTTAAGCACGTGGGCAACAGTGGGATTTACTATCTAAGACCGGTATCAACACTTCATGCAACCCAATATACACTGTTAGAAAAACCCAGTAAGATTCCAGCTACAATGCTGGCAGTTTGGACACCAGTTTACAACCGTAATGTAAAACACTGGGTACCGTAATTAGTAAAAAAAAATACTGTTGCATACTGTAAATAAATGTGGATAACAGTTGTCAACCGTAGTGTAAAACAACGGGTATCGTAAATAATATAACTCCGTAAAAATAAGGTTGTATACCGTGAACGCGGACGACAGATGACAACCGTAATGTAAAATAAAGTGTACCGTAATTGTTAAACAAAAAATGATAATAATACAAAATAACAAACCTGTGAAAGGTTAAGCTCAATCGGTAATTTGAATCACAAGACAACAGTGAAACCCAACTTGTATGTTTTCACTGTTTTCAAACGTCGGGGCTTGGTTTCTCTCTGATAAAAACTTTGTTTCACTCATTTCTCAAAAATAAAATAGCAACATTATTTCAAGGCAAGTTTGCCACCATGGCCATCTGTATACCATGTACGTTATGTGCAAATCTGTAAACAGTTATATTTTCAATCTTAACATTGTTCCACACACCCGTATCAGGGTATAAACTTCATTTGTTTCGATGTGTAAACCAAGTTCAAGTCACTCCTCCATTCTTAAGAAACACCGTACAACCAACTAGGGATATTTCTTCAAATTTGAGGGTGACATTTTTTTGAAAACATAGAAAAAACGGTTCGTGAGTTGTCAGACATTTTTGTACACGTTGCTTTGTGGCTTATTCTGATTACAGCAATCAAAATAAAAAAACATGATTTGTGGGATCTTATAATTATATTTCCTTGACTTTGACAGCAATGGTACTGGTATAAACTGTAATGTTAAAAAGGTTTTATTTGTGACAATACTCAGGCACTCAGGTACTGAGCATTGGTACTGGTATGAACTTCAAAATAAGAAAGCTTTCAGAAGTAACCTTATCATAAACAAGTGTTGTTATGCAAAATCCCGTACTTTAGTTCTACAAGAGCCAAAGGCAATACCCAGACCAATTATCAGTTCCAACACATGGATACAGTCCAACCTGAGCATTATGTGGTAGAATTACATTGCAAATTGATCTTTGTATATTAATTTGCCAATGAGAATCATGTGAGAAATCATTTGGGTCCTGGCTTTTCTGACCTACGATGTGGTTTGGGGTTCATTTTGTTCCTCTCGTGTTGTTTGTGTCCCTTGCCGGGCCCGTTCCGTATTTCAGGCATTCAGCCTTGTGCAAAGGTAGAGAAGGTTCGTGTTTTCTTTTCTTCGAAGAATCTGAAAGACATTCTGTGGTTACTGTCGAGATCTGGATCTTCCGTACGGTTTAATTTGGGATGTGTTTTGATCCGTGTTGTCTTCTCTCCCAATGTACACCAGCAGCATTTTTTTTCCCGGCAAAGGAATCTTACGCAGCTCTGTTTTAAGTTTGTATCATGAACGAGAATCTATCGTTAAGTTGTAATTTTTGGTTTTACCCTTACACCGATGCGTAATGATAAGCACTGTATACTCCCGAGCTCTGTGAAAAAATCCACTCAGGCAATCACTCGGGTGGGATTCGAACCCACGACCTTTGCATTGCTGGAGCAGAGAATCTATCGAGAAATCTTCACCACGTCTACTCCAGTGCATTGGATGTTGTAGCGTACACCCTTGAAGGTGGGGTCATGGATTGCTTTTTGTCAAGACGTAATTCATAACTTTTTAACACATTTATAAAGAAAGATACAAAAAAGTCACCTGTGAACGTTTCAGCTGAATACAGCGTCTACTTGTTGAGAAATCAGCAAAAAGTGTCACAGTATTTTCACCATGAACGTTCACATTAAGCGAATTGACACCAGGCATCAATAGCATCGCTGGCCGCAACATTCAGTCAAACAGACACCGTGGAAAGTTGAATTGCCAAAACCCGCCTGAAAGTGAGTTTTGGAGATTCAAATTTTGTAACATACTTTTATTGACTTCTAATCAACTGATGGATTTCAGACGAGACAATTTTGCAGGATGCTTACTGACATATACCGTCTTTATAACCAGTAGGTTTTGGGATATAGGCCCTACATGACACACATTTCTCCGGGGTCATTGCCAATAAGTATTTTGGGCATACTGAATGAAAACTCTCCAAATATCAAAACGTGAGATTTGTGGGAAACTGTAGCTGTCTTATCTAGCTCAATTATAGAGTCAACCCTCTGTAGAAAGAACACATGAGCTTTTCAAAAGAGTTGATTAAAACCAGCCATTCCTCTCAAACTTTATCCAAACAGGTGCCCTCGTTTAAAAGAATCAAATGCACAGATCACAGTGAATTAACCTAGGTGTAACGTATGCAACATGTTACCCACGAAAGGCTGCAAAAAAACGTGGAAAAGTTCTGGTTAAAAACACATTCTTCAGGGAAGGAAATTGTATCAGTCGTCACAGAGTATCTTGTTCCATTTATTAACTATTTTACAGAGTGGAATGTCTTTTAGTGTTTATGGCATCAGAGTATAAATGCCAAGTCCTGGAAGAAAAGCGTCAGTTTCTCTGATAGAGCCGAGGAGCAAGCAGGACAAATAATTGTTACATCCACCTATCACTTCGGGTCATCTAGAGATTCGCCAGGATTTTCAAAACCAAGGATGTTGCAGAAAATCAACCCCAGACCTCAGCGGAAAGGAGCCCTCCAAGATTGACAGAGAAGTCAAGCTCGGGAGCAACAAACTAAGACAACCTTGCTCAAAATGTAGTCTGGATTGCTGGTTTGGTGATGAAACAGATTTATGAAATTGGAGTGATGAACTCTATCTTGCTTTCTCCTTCGGTTGATAAAACTGGGATTTAGTCATAATTGCTTGAATGCGAAATGGGTCGAAGCTATTGGAAAGGCCGTTAATTCAAATAGAGATTCTACGGGCATCGGATTGAGGCTAAATTGACTAAATTGTAACCTTTTAAATGTTTCTTTTGTGACTTCAGTGTTCGATTGTCTGTTCACCTAACTACAACTCTATTCTGTCTTTTGAACCCACCCTACAAAGTGAGACAAAGAATGAAATACATTGGCTCAATTTAAACACGGGTGTGTCAGTATTAATGCATATATGGAGTCGAACAAATTGTCATTTTTTTCCTGTCTAACATAATTTTTTCAATGTGTAGTATGTTGTGCTTCTATGGTCGCGTTTGTAGTCTGGCCCCATTTTTTCAAGTGAGAATCGCTACCCATAATTGCGATTGTATAGGGGGAACTTGTCAATGATGGCGTCAGGCAGATTAAGAATTCTACAACAATGGCTCATGTCCAGGAATCTCCCCGTTACATCTCAGCTTCCTCGCCCCCTTTCCCCCCTCTCCCATCTTAACAACCTGACAGGTAATCCACGTAAATGCTTCTTTCCCGTTCACGCCCAGCAGACGATAATTAAAAGCGGGAAACTGTGGCCTCTGTTGAGGTCATTCTTATCTCCTTGTGGTTACCGTCGTGACCTCTGGTCGTGATGCAATTAACGGACTATAACAGAAGACGGACACAGCCCGGAACAATGCCAAAAGATGCTTCGAAATTAGTTCACGCCGTCTGTTGACAACGTCTAGCCGCGTGTACGTCTTTACCATTGTCAAGAGTAGCACTGATTTGAATCATTCTTCTTTTAATACACAATATCACAGGCAGTCATTAATTTACTTTTCTTGTTAAATCATACAACCGTTTCCTAACCGGCCTTCAAAAGGCATGACTGATTTTCAATCTCAGAGCTCACTCTATTAACAACCTTCATAACAACAACTTTGTTCTGAGAAGTATTTTCGACTGAATTGCTGCGGTGTGCCAGAAATCATCTGCCCATTTACTTTGGTTCGCTGTAACCCGTCGAAATCAGAATGAACGTGCCCGAATTCCATGACAAAACGGTGTCATTTCACTCCAAATGAGGCCCCCGTGAATCTGATGAAACTTTCCCAGGCTGGTATGGTATCTTTATTGAAATCTAGAGATTGGTTATGAATATATTCAGAATAAAAAACCCAAGGATGTATTACAGTTAAGCTATATGTACAGTTTGAGTGCCGTGAAGACTGCAGTGGAGTTTTTGACGGTGTTTTACCATGCCAGCATTTGTGTAAAACAATTGCCGTAAAATGTACGGATAAAGGAGGCCTACCGTACATGGAAACCAACCGTAAATATTACACCACACCGGCTACTAATGTAAGACTAAGAGAACATTTACAACAAATCTGGTTAATAATAATTATTATTAGTTTCTGGTAAACAATGAAACCAAGTGACCATCAAAAACTAGTAGAACTTCAACACTTAAGCCTGCATATACCTTTGTAGAGAAGATAAAGGGGGAAAAAAGGAAAATTATTTTAGATGCGTAAGGGAAAACCCACGCAATCAAGTAGGGACTGAAAACCAAAACCACATGAGAGCCTTTGTTCCCAAGCAGGATTCGAACAGAGGTTCACGGAGGTGAAAGGCAAGGAAGTCAATTACATGGACGCCAAAGGTTCACGTAGCTTTTTTTTATTCAAAGGTAACTGTAAATTTTACAGAAATTATTTTTCAACCATCGTAAATCACCGTAAAACAATTAACAGTATTACCAAGAGTTTCGAAATAATAATAATAGGCCTTATCAGTGACTTGACGTAATGAACGGGCGCCACAATTACGACATAATGAACGGGCGCCATAATTACGGCTATTGCTCAGTACATCAATAATTATATTCCACTCTGTACAGGGATGACCCCAGGATAGTAAATGAATTAAATTCGGACGTTATCTTCACGGTAAGTCCAGAACTTGCTTTTCCCAATAGGGTGTCAGGGCAGTAGCTTAGCGCGGGAGTCGAGGCGTCTCGAACCGCCTCGGTCTCCACCATAACTCTCGCTGCACCATCCAGGGTAACTTTCCAGCACGAAACCGCTGCTTGCATTATTATTTTTTTTACAGGGCCGTAATTTCTTCCAAGAATCGTTGATGATAAGCCGTAAATAATAACTTCATATCAATCTCACTTCTATTTTCAATGTAACATTTATTTCCACTACACACAAACAGTGTATAGTAGGCCTATCTCACTGAAAAATTACAGTAGAGCCAGAATCTCAAAAGAGGGTCTTGTGATGGATATGCTTTAAAAACATTTCAACAGTAAAACAAACAGAGAACAGAACATAAATACTACAGCAATAAACAGCAGACTGACAAAGCTAGAAGAAGACATTAGAGTATGCTTAAAGTGAGCTCATAATTTATCCAAGTCAAGTTGAAACAAAGGGTTTCTAAACGAAGCAGTTAGGCCGCGTTCCTATGCGGGATTCGAACCGCGGACCACAGAGAATTGAAACGAGTTTGCTCTTTTCTTCTACTCGGAAGCGATCATAAATCTTTTATTATTGTCCAGATGTCTACAATTCTACAACCACTACTTGACTCTTCGCTGAGCTATCACTCCTTCATCATCATCATCTTTTTCTTCTTTCTTATATCTCTAAATTCTGCTGTTGCCAATCCATCGGGACCATGCGAAGCCCTTTTTCGCATATATTTTCTCCTGAAGGCGAGCAGAGTGTACTGTTTGAAACGCCAAGACCACCGGCTCTTTTCAGAGCCAACACTCCTCCCCAAAGTAGATTTACACATGGTCGCACCCGCAAGTTTTTACGGTTTAGTTCCAAACATCCACACCACAAAGCTTCAAATGTTACTTATCTACTTGAATGAACAGACAGATTTCCCAGACAGATTGTTAAACTTTGTGTCTTTTAATAATTGACTAAATATCTACCTCCACAATAAAATGCCTCTAATATCTATACCACCGTCTCCTCGAACCTATCTCTTTTAAGAATAGCTTAAATAGTGTAATCAATAAAGGAAAATGTATATAAAATTGTCCAGCCACTTGTTGGCACAGATTGTTACACGGTGTCCAACGACTGACTCAACATCCACGACAGCCATCATGTAGTCTGCAAATTCCACCAAAGAACGTATTTCTAGCTCCGTATTCTTAAAACTTTTACTTCAAGCCGGTTATTTACTTGGTGGACGTCAACTGGAACTACCCATGCATGCCCATCGGTCCTACAAGCAGCTGACCCCTCCTAGAGACACACTTAATTGTTCTGGAAGAGATTGTCATCGCAAACTGAAGGACAGTTGATGGCGCGACGCTTCAATCATCTAAACTAACTGGCATTTTGTTTTAAAGAAGTTACCTGGAAAAGGCTCACAATTCTTGTGTGGTTATTTCCCAAGAGTGGTTTTATTCTTACCCTCTAATTTGAAATAATTATGTACGGCAAACTGAAAATCTTCGAATTCGGTGGTCACCTGTTTTCAGTGGAAACAACATGAAACTGTTTACGTTTTGAGTTACTTGGTTTTCGTGACCGTTCATTGGTTTATTTAAACTGTGGGGATCGGAGTAACTAGCAGTAACAATTGAAAGATTTGCAACACATTTTGTAATACATTTGTAATACATTTTGTTTTCTTGATATTTGTAATACATTTGTAATACATTTGTAATACATTTTGTTTTCTTTATATTTGTAATACATTTGTAATACATTTGTAATACATTTTGTTTTCTTGATATTTACACTATTCCCGATCTGTGAAGGATGGGTGCTGGTAATTCCGGTATGGACTTTACAATCAGTCAGCTATCACAACAAAACAGATCATTTAACGTACATTCCTGTGTTTTTCTTTCTTTTCTCTCTCTTTTTTTCTTCATTGATTAATGCAGACCATGTATCATCTTGTAAATAAACATTTTCTATCACCCTTGATAAGTTCATGGTGTTGTTTTATAATGAAAGTGAGTAATAGGAAAAGGACATGCGTCCGATTTCCAAGATTTCGTCCACAGATTGTTGCATTGTATCCGCTTTACTAGTTACAGGAATTTACCCAATTGTTTCTTGTACATATTTACGTTATTGGAAAACACCTCTGGAAGTAATGTGTGCGTAATTTCTTTCTGGTGGAAGTCTGGTCCCGTGCTGGCTTTGGAAGGACTACAGCTTCCAAAATGAACACAATATCATAAAATATCACAAAGGGATAGACATTGGTTTCTGGAAGAATCCATTTATTCAAATTCTCCTCCAAGAAACATATTATAAAGATACATCATTGGTATTGAAAGTGTACAGTTATTCCAATCCTACAGTTAATTTTTTTTTCTCATAATAATGATCATTGGTTATTTCAAATGTCCTTTATTCAAACTCTCTAGTTTCTAAGGGGGGGGGGGTCATTATTGGTAATTGGCACTGTGCATTCATTCCAATTAGTTCAAGACAATCATGCCGAATGATACGGGTGGCTCGGGAGCTTGTGCTTTCATTAATTTCTCTAGTTTCCAAAACACATAACTCTGATCTATTTAAGTTGGTGACTGTTGTCTTCTAGCGCCTTCTTGTGATTTTGATGTCAATGTACCCAAACTAATAGGTCGTGTCTGAATTATGAGCGACTTATGATACGGCTATGGCTGCTGGCTGCGGCTGTTGGCTGCGGCTGCAACGCTCACTAATAATAAATGGCGTTATAGGGATCTGATCATAGTCATTGCAGTAGCCGTCGATTCGGACATGGTCCGAGATTAGGAAAAAAAACCCACCTTGTTCCTTTTCGTGCATTGCGAATCATCGTTAGTTACAACTGTGGCGTTATTTGGCACACGACAAAGATGGCGACTACGGTATGTGCGTACATCACATGATGTTTCACAGTACAATGTAAAAAACCTTGCTACATTATACGATTATATGAATCACAGTGTGGTAAATAGTTCAACTTTGTCATTTGTTATACAATGGTAACTTGGTCTATCGGCTGTGACAAATCACTACTGACGTGGGTGACGTTCACATTGTACCATCAACACCTGTCAACGTCATTCTATGACTCTCTTCTTCTTCTTCTTCTTTTCAGACCGTGCGTGAGCTACGTCTGTTGTTCTTTCTTGTTTTGTGTTTTACTTACTAATCCCATTGACACATAAAAGGAAATGGTCCACGAGTTTAATTTTCTTTCCATAACAAGTTGACACTCGCCGCCATTTAAGTTGAAACTTGTTTGCACCAGAAGTACAGTTTCATAACAGGTCATGTTCATGGAAAAACTCGTGCTTTTTGTTATAACTTTTACAAATTTGGTTTGCAGAAAGGGTACTTGTGACTTTGGTTATTTTGACAGCAAAAAAAATGCTGCCGTTGTATGATTAATTTCTTTGGACCAACATAAGGTACGGTGTTTGTTATAATGAGACAGATTTTAGTAAACTACCGTGCTTACTTTCTTTTAATTAATATAAGGTACAACGTTTGTTATAATTGAAGAACTTTTAAGTTGTAGTACACTACTGTGCTTTTATACTTTCTGTATATCCCCAAAGGTACAGAATTGGTTACAACTCAATTTCTTTTTAAACTGTTGTAATTACTCTGTTTTAATCGAGGTACAGCATTTTTAGTAATGGCAGAACTGTTGATTTTAATGTTAGTAGTTATTTATTTATTTATTTGTTTTATATTTTTTAAATGTATTTATTCATATATTTTTTAGTCTTCATTTATTTACCCAGGGTATGCCCCATAACAATCTCACGGGAACAATTAATAACACGTTCGCTATTAGATCACTGATAACGAACAAAAAGAATCCACAAAGAATCAGTGTATTTTATGCAAGTATAAACAAAACCAGACTATTCAACTATTTATGTTCATTTAGAGAGTACGGGATTGGCAAAGACCTAGCGAAATACACGCAGGGGAAAAACACAGGGAAAGTCCAGACTGGCTGCAAAGTTTGCGGTTACGAGTTAAGTAGCTCGGTACTCTAGTTTGATTAAGTTCAAGGTGGATAAATTAAGTGAAAATGCGAATGTAGTGGCAGAACATTACTGTATATTATTGATGTGCTTAATATCTTTGAATCAATAGAAGGTACAATATTTTTGTTTAGTGACAAGGCAGAACTCTTAATGCTTAGTCCTTTTGATTTAAGATAAGGTACAACATTTGTTATGTTGGCCACCTATTTGCAACTGGTATATGTTTATTCTATTTGATTACTCAAATGCCTATTCTCTCTGGATCAAATCAGCAGAATTTCATGTTAATGTACAGCATCTGTTGGTGTCAGCACCTCTAGATCCAATCAGCCTTGTTACAGAAATTATTCAACTCATCATTTTGGCCTGCAACACTATTGTCTGTAAGCAGATCGGCTTGACCTTATATACAAAAGGTGATGCCAGTAAAAATACCCTTTTCTTCCGGATTTTCCCCCGACTCTCGAAAATGAAATCTCCTTCATGTTCCGGGTGACGAGTTACCTAGAAATAGCGGGCAACATTGATTATACGGAGTCAGGAACTGGTATTGTTGACATTAACCCCTTCTCCTTCTGTTGCGAATTTTGTTCAGCATTTTTGCTCAGCTTAGGAATTGAAGGTTGACACCAGAGATGGGCCAATATTTTTGGACCATGCTTGATTCTGACTCCTATTTGCTCTGACCCAAGCCCTGGAGCAATAGAGGATTGTCTTTTGGTTGGTCAATTTCGTAAGAGAGCCTTTCTGACTCAAACCTTGATCCGTTCAGAGTCAACACTCTGACCCTGACTCGCATACAGACAGTTCTTTCCTATTGTTTCATGTCTTTCATCAACAAATCCTTTCAAGTCAACGATCCTTTTCGGATCTAAAATGAATAAGAGACTCTAGTTGGTCCTTTCTCTATGGTTTCTGCTTTATGTGTACTCACTGACGCTCTTGGGGTCAACTTCTGACCTACATACTTAGGGTTTACACTTCGAGATACAAAGGTCATTTTCAAGTCAAGGACGGACCAGCATTGAGGACCTTGAAATAAAAAACAACCGGGGACTTTAAAACCGGCCACCCATGCGACCAGTGTCTCAAAGTAGATGGCCCAGAAAGCAGAACAGCCAGACAGCAGAGCAGAACAGAGAACCAACGGCAAGCGTGAGTACCAAGCAACCCCCAACGATGCCATGACCAAAAAGAGGAAGCAAAGAAAAACGTCAAGACAAAATCGACGGTGGAACTCATCGACCGTCCTTTTTCGAACCATTAATGACCTGGGCTCGATTTTCCAAAGCACTAAGATTCATCTTAAGATGATCTGTCAATATCACCATAGTGATTTGATTGGGGCATCTCACTTTGCTTAGCAGTTAAGACTGATTTGCGCTTAAGATCAATCTCAGACTGTAGGATGAGCTCTTAATGTGGACTCACTGACATTTTCGGGGTCAGTTTCTGCCTGGATTCTCGTAGGTTTTAAACTTATAGACGGAACCATTTTGTAGGTCAATTCCGTCCAGTCGTTTACCTGGCAAGTGTTCTACTTCGCCGGCTTACATTTTCGAGTACAGCTTACTGCCTAAACCACGAGGTTACTGAAGGTCCAGAATAGTTATTTTGGGGAAGTGGGATGACACCACCGTGATGAATCACGCAGAGGGAAGCTGAGTTAGTCACAATGCTTGTAGGTAGACCCATGTCCCGGTAGTGTGCGTTGACCGCAGTGCAAGGGGGCCCGTGGATACTGAGCAGCCTCGTGGCGTTCAGGGGGAACGCGATGAGAAAGGGGGGAGCCAAGCACCTTGGATGTCTACGACAACCACTACCTCTTCCCCCTAACTCTCCGGCTTGCTTGAGCTACCTCACCGCTCGCTTCCAACTCCCCATGACCACTAGCGTGAGATGACTTGCAGTTTAGTCGCAGGGAGAGCGAGGGATATTTTTAGCGCCGAGTATGTTTCATCACAGAAGTCACACAAAAGAAAAAAGGGCCCCAAGTCTGAAGCAATTTTCTGGCGGGATAACTAAATATTTATTGAAGGTTGTTGATTCGAAAAGGAAATGACATTTGATTTCCTAATCGAAGGAGGCTAATTTTTTGAAGGTATCTTGAGTGTTCGCCCATGAGAGGGAACACAGGTGGCCTAGACTGCGTCGATGTTACAAGGTGTATCGACCCTTCATTGACAAGACTTGTTGTCTCAAAAGGTACACGACCTATACATATTAGTATACACGCAAACGATCGTTATTTGCGCTGACTCATCATGCGCATTGTGATAAAATGACAAGATAATAATGACACTCAGATCTCAAAGCCCTCTCGGGCGTCTAAAAGCGCTGAAAATTACAATAGGTACGCTGAGTTATGAAATTCATTTATAATAACTCGTAAGGTTGTCCGGAGTGCTTGTACGGCAAACCTTCTCTTAACGCTAAGTGCACTGGGTTCGTCTCCGGGCATCACATAACTACCAGCAGGACGTACAGTTCAACGTCCCATCCAAAGGAAGAAGGCATAATGGTCGGGTGTCTTCTTGCCCAAGGACCCAAGTCTGACAACTTGAGTCTGTTTAGATAGACTGCTCAGCAACGACACTCCACAGCAACAAACAAACAAACAAACACCCAAACAAACCCCCTTGAACCGAGGCTATAAACCTTGGGCGAGGCAGACAAGAATTTCACAACGCTAATACACAAACACTCATGGTCGACACAATTTATCCGTAACGTTAGAGCTCCGACTATACAACGTATTTTAACAGGGGTAGTTTTATGGTGATTATGACGTCAGGGACGATATAATTACGTCATATTATGCACAGTAATTTAGTTCACAAACATTTTCTACCACCAAAGTTCTGTCTTTCTCTCAAACCAGCGTCTAAACAAAGTCAGCCA